>PPJH02000016.1:0-234257 GCA_003705705.2 Blastobotrys raffinosifermentans
GTGCTGTGGCGCCCAAGAACGCTCGTGCTAAAAGAGCATTAGAAAAGCGAGAGCCAAAGCTGGTGGAGAATACCAAGCAGGCTCTGTTTGTGCCTGGAGCAAACGCTAACCAGCTAGTGTCCAAGGCCCTGATTGACCTTCACCATCTCAAGAAGCCCGACGCAAAGCGGTTCTCCAAAAAGAATGAGATTCGCCCCTTTGAGGACGCCTCGTCGCTGGAATTCTTCTCGGAAAAGAACGACTGCTCGCTGTTAACATTTGGATCGCACAACAAGAAGCGACCCTTGAACCTGACATTTGCTCGAACATTCAACTACAAGATCTATGACATGATTGAGCTGCGCATGGACCAATTCAAGAGTCTGGACGATTTCCGAAAGTCCACTTTTGCCATTGGTATGAAGCCCATGTTTGTTTTCCAGGGTCCTCTGTTCGACAGCCATCCTACTTATATGCAGATCAAGTCGCTGTTCCTTGACTTTTTCCGAGGAGACGTGATTGACAAGCTGGATGTGGCAGGACTTCAGCATGTTATCAGCATTTCGGCAGCCGAGCTCGAAGAAGGCGACAATGCCCAGCTGCCCCTGGTGCACTTCCGAGTGTACCTTCTCAAGACGTTCAAGAGCGACACCCCCAAGCAGCCCCGAGTGGAATTGGACGAGATTGGACCCCGATTCGACTTCCGCATTGGCCGAGTGCAGCCCCCTGACCCTGAGATGGAGAAGGAGGCCATGAAGAAGCCCAAGCAATTGGAGCCCAAGACTAAGAAGAACGTGGAGACTGACATTATGGGAGACCAGCTTGGACGCATTCACGTTGGCAAGCAGGATCTGTCTAAGCTGCAGACTCGAAAGATGAAGGGACTCAAGGCTCGATTCGATCAGGACCATGGTGAAGAGGAGGACGAGGACTATTCTGAGCCTGAGGATGTAGATGAAGGACTGGAGGCCATTGTGGACGAGCTCCCGGCCAAGAAGAAGCAGCGAACAAACTAATTACGACCGTTACGTACTTAATATCATCACTATGCTGAATTGTAAAACCACTTATACTGGATTTTGTGTAGATTGTATATCATTGTATCATTGTCTTGGTAGTATCTCCTAGAAGCTGTTAGTTACTGGCGGACTGATTGCCATCTCGAATGGCCTTGTTGTCAATGAGTCGCAAGAGGTTTCTCAGCAGCATGGCAATGGTCACCTTTCCAATGGAAGGAACGTACAGAGACGCCCGCTCCTTGACTTCAGGGCTAAAGTTCTTTTCCGACGAAAAGTTGACGCACACCGCTCCGTACTTGACGCACTCAGTAGGGAACTTGTAGTCAGGAGAAGGCACTCCAGTGATGATGACATCTGACTGAGACGCAGCGTCCTTCCAGTCAATGTCTACGTCAGTGGCATGATGCATTCGAGCTTTGATGCCGTCTCCTCGAGTGAACTTTTTCACTCCAGTAATGTCCACCGAGTAGACAGTAGCACCATCGTTGGCAAGCAAGGCAGCCAATGGACGGCCCACAATCTCAGATCGGTTCACCACAGTCACAGTCTTTCCGTAAAGACGGTTACCGTAAGGGAGAACGGTATTGTACACTCCCAAGTGCTCCAGAACCTTGACCACCGCCAATGGGGTACAAGGAAGAATGGACTTTTGGGTCTGGGCCTTGTCCAAGAATCGGACATTGTGGTACAAGTTCTGAACATAGATGTGGGAAAGTCCCTCCACATCCTTGTCCTTGGACAGAACCTGCTGCAGGTACTGATCCTGACGGTTGCCAAACACTGGGAAGTACACCATGATACCATCTACGTTATCATCCTCGTTTGCGTCCCAGATGGCCTCTTCCAGGTTCTCCTTGTCGACCTCCCGGAGCTCGTAGTTGAATCCGATGGACTCACAGGTCTTTCCAGTCCATTGTGCGTACATTTTGGCCGCGGGATCAGTGTTGGCCAGAAATCCCACCAACGTAGGCTTCTTTTCCAGCCGGTTGACCCCGGCAGTGAGCTCCTCTACAAAGGGCTTTGCGATGGAGGTGGCCAAAACCGTTTCTAAGGGGTTAGCTCGTCCAATACCTAATACAATTGTATTTTTGCTTACTGCACGCAGGAACGTCCGACATTTGTTTGCTTTGCCTTTGGTTTCGAGGACTTTTTGTCCAACATTTGGAGGGGCCTGAAATTTTCTTATCAGGCACGTGGGTGGTCACGTGCTGTCTCCGGGGCGGTCTCCGTCGCACAAAGGTGCTCAACGTGGCCAATTGGCAATTCCATCAATTCCGCCTATTCAACTGGAGAAAATCGACGAAACTGAATTTACACGATACGATGGAAAGATGTGCACCGGATAGATTGAAACGACCAACCCCTTAACTGTCCATTGAGTCCATTGCTCTAATCCATTCCCGCAATGGCGTATTCAAGATTTGAGGTGGGTGACGGAATCGCGGTATCCCCCAACCAGATCTGACCACAGTTCACTTCACTTGTGCTGGAGACAAACATCGAGGCGACTCGTTGACGGAGTGAGCTGGACAGCTTACAGTAGCTTACAGTAGTTTGGACATTTACACAGAGTTTGGCGGACAGTTAGGTTTTTAGGTAGATATATGGAGGATGGCCCCAAACCCTCCGGAGATGGTCCAACTGGACCGAAGCGATTACGTGTTTGATGAACATGGGGGCCGAGGCACGCCTGCCACGACGTTTTTCAAACGCCTGGCGTCGTATCGAGACCATCGCGACCAGCGAGATAATTCACTAACTTTGGAGCAGGACGACACGGACGAGAACGACAGTGAGAGTAAGATTCGCGGGTCAGCATTCTCGCACGCGGATGCATTAAGCGAGACGCTGCGTAAAGAACGGCAGTCTACGCAATCTCCGGGAGCGCCAGAGTCCCCCAAGCGGGATTCTCCCCGGCCAGGGCTCCATTTTCACCGTAAAAAATCGTACTTTGACGGCGACGACGACTGGGACGCAAACGTAGAACACGACCTGGTCATGAACGAGTCAATTGCAAAGTCAATAGAGCACCGTCCACACACAGGGGGGACATCTCCCAAGCGCTCACTAGAGAGACAGACGTCCCAGGTGTCCCAGATGTCGGACATTTCATCATCAGCAGCATCATTATCATCCAAAGACTTGTATTCGCATGGAAATCCCGGGGGAGTCAAGGACCAGGTAGAGGGTATAATACGGGACCCTGCGTGTTCCTTGTACTCGTCGTCTCACAACATTCGCCCCGAGGACGCTCAAAGTGCCGCGGAAATCGAGGAACTCAACTCCCGGCTGTCCAGGATAAACAAATTCAAAAAGATCCTCCAGGCCACTAACGTAGACCTTGAGCAATTGCGTAGACTGGCGTGGTCTGGTGTCCCCGAGGAGCTTAGGCCAATGTCATGGCAGCTGCTGCTGGGATACCTGCCCACAAACTCAGATAGACGGGTCAGCACCTTGGCCAGAAAGCGTCAAGAGTACATGGACGGAGTAGAACAAGTCTTTTCATCAGGTTTGGACCAGGCAATGTGGCATCAGATTTCCATTGACGTGCCCCGCACAAATCCTCACATTAAACTATATGGGTATCCAACCACTCAGCGAGCTCTAGAACGAATCTTGTACCTATGGGCCATCCGTCATCCCGCCAGCGGCTACGTGCAAGGAATTAACGACCTAGTGACCCCGTTCTTTCAAACATTTCTATCCGCCTATATAGATGGAGACCCCGAGCAGTTTGACCCCGGGCTACTGCCCAAAAAGGTGTTGGACGTTGTAGAGGCAGACTCGTACTGGTGTCTGACCAAGCTTCTGGATGGCATTCAGGACAATTACATCCACGCCCAGCCAGGCATCCATCGCCAGGTAGCCGAATTGCGCGACCTGACCCAGCGCATTGATGGAGCGCTGGTCAAGCATTTGCAGCATGAAAATGTCGAGTTTATGCAGTTTAGCTTCCGGTGGATGAATTGCCTGCTAATGCGAGAGATCAGTGTCCGCAACACCATCCGAATGTGGGACACATACCTGGCCGAGGGCGCCAATGGCTTTTCGCACTTTCACGTCTACGTGTGCGCGGCCTTTTTGGTCAAATGGTCCAGCAAACTAGTGCACATGGAGTTTCAAGAAATTATGATGTTCTTACAAGCTCTACCTACCAAGAACTGGACCGAGAAGGATATGGAGCTATTGCTAAGCGAGGCGTTCATGTGGCAGTCGTTGTTCAAGAATGCGTCTGCGCACCTCAGATAATGATGATGAAATGATGATGAGATGAGATGATGATGATGATGATGATAATAATTATTAATATGGTCATGCTGCGTGGATCCAAGCAATGCTCACCACCGCTTCAATGCCGGCCTTCTTGGCCTCGTACTTTGTGTTCCACACTCCATCTTTATTAGCATTCCAGTACGCTCCGTTGGAGGTCTGAATCCCGCTCGGGCCCTTGGACGACTGGTCGATTAATGTCACGTATACTACAAATTTGTATGACTTTGTGTGCTCAATCAGTTTTGCCAGCACTTTTTCCTGCCGTTAGTGTCTGTTTTCCACCCATAGTGTCCGTAGCTATCTTACAATCAGAGCCTGGTTCCATTCCGAGCTCTTTTCGTGATCGTATTTGTCCTGGTTCAACACCTGTTCGCACGACTCGGCTACGATGTTACTTAACGTTTGGGCCGAAACCGGCTAGTTAGCACTCGTTCAACTGGTCAAAAGTCCGCTCCAACTTACGCTAGTCAGCGCCTGCTCTGTGTCCTCGTTTACCTTGGTCTCTACTGGCGCCATTGCTTACTGTTTGTCGCGAGAAAGCTGTGTCAGTGCAAGTGTCGCGAACGCAAACAAACTTGGTCTCCGACACGCCGGTCACGGGAACTGAAAATCCGGGGAATCGTATGTTGTCTCGAACTTGACAGTTGCTTATTGCTGCTAACAATCTGATATCAGTTTGCTATCAGATGCTACTGATTGCTTGCTGTTATCTAGATCTGTTGATAGTGGATGATCACTAGATGTGTTGATAGTAGATAGCGTAGATTCTACTGGTTATGACCAGGTGCCAGGGGTACCTTGGAAATGTGGGCATCCGGCATGTAAATAGTTGTCATGTAGAGTTCATCATCAATACATTACAATTATCGATATTTAGTCCTATGTATTTCCGGAGTACTCAGAAGGACTGGATCTAACTAGCTACGAGCTGGTTTCATTGGCCTGACTAGCAGGCAGTATGTAGTTGTCATGTATAGAGTTCATCATCATATCATATCATTTTCGATATTTATGTACTTCCAAGAGTACCACAGAAGTCATGTATATAGCTGTCTAGAGTTGTCCTGTAGTTTACTGTAGTTTCCCCTAGTTTCCAGTTAGGAGGCCTTGTTGTTGACTACAACTTCCAGTAGTCGGCCACAGTCGTAAGAGTCGCCGTTAGAATGGTCAAGAACTGACAGTCCCTCAAGGGTATGGATGCCAGAGCTCAGGGCAACCAAGGTAATCTCGGTCTCACAGCATGCCCATGGATGCAATGGTCCCAGGCGAATGTCGTTACCAAGGCATACCAGACCAGGAGTGCTGGAAGACTGGGATATCAGACGCAACTTGCGCAGTTGCTGTCGGTCCACAATGGGGTAAATATCGGCATTCTTGGGCACCTGCCTATCTAGCTTATCAGGCGGGTGCACGTACAGTGACAGATTGCGTTGGACCTGCGATTTGTTAACTGCAAAGATCTTCCATTGGAATGTCTGACCGACCTGGACCGTGGATGGCCCAGAAAAGCTGATGGTCAGGCCACTGATGCCAGTTGACGTCTTGATTCTGGCCGATGACTGCAATGAAGTTGAGCTGCTGGTTCGGCCAAGCTTGGGCATTCGTCTAAACTGGGGCCCCTGAGCCAGCGATGTCGAACTCGAAGATGGCCCCCCTGGTTGACTATTGTAGTTTGGCATTCCCAAGCCCTGCTGGGTGCTGCCGCTGCCTGCTCCAGCAGCACTGGGTCCTGGAGTGGTCGGGGGAAGCATATTAGAATGGGACGCCCCTGGCACTGTACCAACCTGGTGTGGAAGAGGACCAGGCTGGGAGTTGGCCAGGTCAAAATCTACCATTGTGTTCCATCGGGTGGTCACAGTTGGACCACTGTCCCCCTCGTCTACTAGAGGAATACATTCTACGGTGATGCAAATTGGCTTGATTCGGCTGCCCTGCTGTTCTCGCGATAGCAGAAACACGTCCGAGTGGTCGAGCTTGTACGAAAGAGTGAGAGACTCTCCAGGAGTCAGAGTAAGAGGGAACTCTACACACCCTCCTAAAAGCACTGCTGAACCCCCTGGGAGGTCAATTTTGGCAGACGTCAACCGTACATTGACTTTTTGCGACTCTGAAGACAGCGCCTCTAGCACTGCGATAATGGAATCGTACATGCCAGCAGCTTTAGAGCATCTCAGGCGCAGGTTCAGAGGAGGGGTTACAGCGATTTGCTTTTCTGCTGACAGCTTTGCGATGCCGTCACCACCTCCATTGGCCTGAGAAGCCGACCCGGCCTGTGCTGACAAGTTGACTGCTGGAGTCGCGCTTCTACTAGGAAACTCCCCTGTTCGCATTTCTGGCGTCTCAATTGCCTTTTCTGATTTCAAAACCCTCGACGCAGATAACGACGAGGCCATGCCTGTGCCTCCGGTACCACTACCACTACTGCTACTACTAATACCAGCACCACTGCCAATGCCCCCTGAGGACCGCGAATGCCTGGCAGACCCTGACTCGTTCCTGCGGTACAATTGTTTATCATAATCAAGAGCATTGAATAGATTAATCTCCATTGCCGGCTTGAACGGTTCCGCGTACGCATTAGAATCGTCCGTAGCTTGTCCTTGTGCGTCCAAATCGCCGTCACCCGGAGGGGCCTCGCTAACATTGACCACTGCGTCTAACAGTATCTGTGGGCTAATGAGCCGAGTACGTGGATGAACAATTGTTAGCGGAAACTTCCATACTGCGCTATCGTTTTCCTTCTGAACCAAAGATTCCTTCGAAATGATCCCTGAAAATGTCACAAACGTGGCTCTCTCATTACCGTGGTGAGCCTGGTGGCTGCCGCCAGTGCCAGCGCCCTGAATGCCCAGCGACTGCGGAACTGACCCTGTCACCTTCATTTCTACCGCCAGAGCAATCATATCCACCAGCTTGAGAAAATCCCGTGCCTTTTCGTCATCTTTATCAATCTTGAGCGACACAAACACCGTCACAACTTCATCATAGAACAAAATGTCGCGATCTGGCGCCTCCGCCAAACTGGCGGCCACTTCCGAATCTATACTGGGCGCATTCTTAGGAATGTGAATCGACAGCAGGCCGCCCGATAACAAGTCCGTGGTCGACGTGCTCTCCATTCCATGCAATCACCCGACTTCTCCTTACTCTCACTATTCTTCTAACCAGTGCCTGTCGTCGCGGTGAGGTGGCACGTGACTGTGACGAAATGAGCCAAGGTTCCCTAATGTTCGACGCGGCTGTGCAGCGTCGCCCGGTTTACTCATATATAATGACGGAGGAAGGACAAAATGGCATTTTTACTTGACTTTATATTTGATTTGACAAAGCAAAAATGGCTGACCAGGACTGGGATAATGTTACTGTGATTGGATCTCGAGCCCGAGTTGGAGGAGGCGGTCCCCGAGCAACTGTGGCTCGTACCCAGGCCGAGATCAACGCTGCCAAGCGATCCGGCAACCTTCTCAGTGTGGACAAGAAGTACGGAGCTGGTGGCAACCGAGTAGGATCCAGCGAGGGCCAGCGACTGACCAAGATTGACCGAGAGAACGAGGTTGCTCCTCCTGCTAAGGTGTCCATGGATGTGGGCAAGGCCATCCAGCGAGGACGACAAGAGAAGAAGCTGACCCAGAAGGATCTGGCCACCCGAGTCAACGAGAAGCCTAACGTGATCAACGACTACGAGGCCGGCCGAGCAGTTCCCAACCAGCAGCTTCTGGGCAAGATTGAGCGAGTGATTGGTCTCAAGCTCCGAGGAAAGGACATTGGATCTCCTCTGGGAGGACCCAAGAAGAAATAAATAACTTATTCAGTAACACGCATCATCAATGAATTGTACTTAGTAAATGAATTTATTTGATGGGTTATCTGTATCTTTACTTGTATCTTTACTATGTTTGTAATGAGTGAGGTTAAGGTTGAGTTAGTGAGTGGTGAAGTGACGCTGTACATAATCTGATTGAGTACCAAAAAACGGATTATGGTGACGGAGGCTACTTAAATAGATAAAATACTATGGGCGCTCATTGAAGATGGATTGGGCGGTTTTTTGTATCCTGTTAATATGCTGTGCGCTCCATATCAGAGCGTTCCAGTTCGATGACCCTGATTTGTTTGACAAATGCGATCAGGTAATTGAGGCATCCAAACTTGTGGTTGACAAGCTGCAGTCAATGTACAACTTTTCCAGCGGATTTTACGGTCCAGAGTTTACTGGCTACGCCAATGGCATGTGGTGGGCTTCTGGCACCGCTCTCAATTCATTGGCGGACCATGCTCTCATCGTACCCTTGGAGGGCCAAAAGTACATTCCGGTGTTTGCCAATACCTTTGTAAAGGCACAAATATTTGGCCTCCGGGAGCAGCATGGCATTACAATGTCCCCGCCAGACAATTCGTACGAATCATTTCCTTCCTACGAGCAAGGATTTGCAAACAGGTTCTACGACGATGATGGATGGTGGGGTCATGTCTGGTTAAGAGTGTACGATGTCACTCACAACGATCGCTATCTCCAGGCATCAGTTCACATCTTTGACAGCATGACGCTAGGCTGGGATGACAATAGGTGCAATGGAGGACTGTGGTGGTCAATGGACCACGACTACGTCAATGCAATATCCAACGAACAGTTCATTTCCATTGGAGCTGGACTGTCCAATCGCCTGGAAACGGATGGTCAACAGTATCTAGACTGGGCAGTTAAAGGCTGGGACTGGTTCAACGATTCAGGAATGATAAATGAGAATGCTACCATCAACGACGGTCTAGACACTTCCTCGTGCACGTCCAATGGCGGACCCATCTGGACCTATAACCAAGGAGTTATACTAGGGGGTCTGGTGGAACTTTTCAAGACCACGCAAAACGACACATACTTGGCAAAAGCGCACGACATTGCCATGGGTGCCATTACGAGTCTTGCTGACAACAATGGAATTCTTCATGAAGTCTGCGAGCCCCTTTGTTTCGATGGGGCAATCTTCAAGGGTATCTTTATGAGGAACCTGGCCCAATTACACCAACAGTCTCCTCGAGATGAGTATAAGACGTTCATAAACTCCAATGCCAGGGCAATTCTTATCAATATGTTTGAGGATGGCACTATTGGGGAAGATTGGTCCGAGAATTTCACTGTGAACAGCAACTCGTACAAATCCCAGGCATCGGCAGTAGATGCTGTCAACGCAGCCATCGTGGCCAATTGTCTGGAATATGCAAAGACCTATGTTTCTCCAGACAAACAGCCGGAGCAAGATGCTCCAGATCAACCTCCACCTCCAGAACCTGTTCCAGAACCTCAACCTGAACCTCAACCTGAACCGCAACCTGAACCGCAACCTGAACCGCAACCTGAACCGCAACCTGAACCACAACCTGAACCTCAACCTGAACCACAACCTGAACCAATTCCTGAACCACAACCTGAACCAATTCCTGAACCTCAACCAGAACCTCAACCAGAACCACAGCCCGAACCTCAGCCTGAACCTATTCCTGAGCCTGCTCCTGAGCCTATTCCGGATGTACCTCAGGACCCTAATCCTGAACCTGCTCCTGAACCTGCTCCTGAACCTGCTCCTGAACCTGCTCCTGAACCTGCTCCTGAACCTGCTCCTGAACCTGCTCCTGAACCTGCTCCTGAACCTGCTCCTGAACCTGCTCCTGAACCTGCTCCTGAACCTGCTCCTGAACCTGCTCCTGAACCTGCTCCTGAACCTGCTCCCGAACCTGAACCTGTTAGTGAACCTGGATCCGAAGCTCCTCAGGACATTGCTCTTGAACCTGCCCCTGAACCTCAGCCAGGCCCCGAAATTCCACCCGGGGATCCTTCACCTGAACCTCCAGTAGAGCCATCCCCAGGCTCATCCGAAAACGCCAGTGAATCTCCAGAATCCCCAGGTCCGCCAGGTGAGGCCCAAGCTCCTACTCCAGACCAAGAACCACAGCAACCGCAAGGTCCCATTGAGCTGGCTCCTGAATACGCTGAAGAACTTCATTACAATTCAGGTAACGTTTCAGCACCAATTTACAAAAATCCGCGGCCTAATCCACAAAACAAACTCTAGAACCTCTAGAACCTCAAACCCCAGATAAGATCGAACAACTACACCAATTGAGCCACCGACCAAACCCTCGCTGAGTTCCAAAAAGCTCCAAAATTACCTCCCAATCGCCCAAACGCTGACCCTTTTACAGTTAACTATCATGGATCGGCAAGAGCATAGCATCCAGCTCTAACGACATTTGGCTTCCGTCCACTCATTACTCATAGCCAGCTGGCTTAGATATAATCACTAGAGCTAATAAAATCAAAATTGGAACTACTGCTCCAAAGTTTGTTCCAAAATTTGTGTAAAATATTGCCAAAAGTTATCCAAAACTGTGTACATCAAGACAAAATCAGAAACCGTGCTGCACAATGTAAATAATCTTATCAAAGCCGCACAGCCGCACTTTAACGGTTAGACATCAAAAAATCTTTGCATCAACGAAACTATCACACATTAACTATGATCATTCCGGTGAGGTGCTTTTCGTGTGGAAAGGTATGTGTACAAGGACTGGTTCTATATGGCGCACGGTTCTAACTAATAGGTTGTGGGAGACAAGTGGGAGACCTATTTGTCCTATCTTCAGGACGATAACATGTCGGAAGGGTACGTACGGGAGGCATGCCGATTACAAATGGATGGACAATAGCTAACAAATAGTGATGCTCTGGACAAGTTGAACCTCAAGCGATACTGCTGCCGACGAATGATTGTAAGTGGCTACCATGACACGATGTAAACACTGTGTGCGACCTTGTGCTAACTTTCCAGCTCACCCACGTGGATTTGATTGAAAAGTTTCTTCGATACAATCCTTTGGAGAAGAAGGACATGTAATTATTTATTGTAAATTAGCATTCTTCTCTAACACGTTTTATTGTTGTTTTGATTCTGGTGCTTGATTCTGTTTGTCATCTATGGATATATTAGCCCAGTACCAGCTCATAAATTATAATCGTAAGGTTAAAAGCGATCAGGAAAGCTTTTGTTAGTCCAACTTGTAAAGCTGTAAAAGCGGTAAATCATCAAACTCACGTCTCATTACTGTTCGAATCGCTCGAATTAGTGATCCCAATCTGGTGGTCAGAGATTCTTCTCCGGGAACTGATCCGAATCCTTGGTTGTCAGATCCAGAGGTCCAGCCAACTAACATTAGTTCCGTTCAATCTCGCCTGTCCTTTAACTTACGTCGTGCCAAAAACCGATCCTCGCTCAGAATTGCTACCGAATTAAGCAGCAATATAGTCACTTTGTTAGTATTTTTTCACCATCAGTGCATGTTCAAGAGCCATTAAGCCATCCTCGGTACAAACAAGGCTCCACCACAACTCAAACAGATGCCACTCAAGCACCATTTTGATTCTCTAGCACCTGTTTCCGTTCCCTAGCTCCTGACAGCTTGCTTACCATAGTATAACAGCCCGAGTCCGAACATTGTGTCGTGTCGTGGCGCACCTGAAGCATCGGAGCATCATCCGATAAATCATCATCCCGTATTTTCCCTCCTTACTTGCGACCGTGTGAACGTTTGCTAACCAGATAGCAATCTCAACCAACTAACCAACAGCATTAGTACTGTTCAGACCTGTGCATCTACGAGCGCTGATGCCTGGGATATCTTCAGTGGCGTCTCGTAGGGGGCTGCTAAGTCCACAGAGAATTCGCCAGTATTCCGGACTATGCTATAACCTGCGGTATTCTAGGGCAAGTTGCCCCTTAATCATGCACTCACCTGCCCTGATGGGTCGTAGAATGTATGGCCGGGGCCCAGTAGTGGCCAGACAGTTTTCTTGGAGCTCAATGCCCAAGATGATGGCCAAAGTGGCTCGTCTGCCTGCTGCGTTTGCGTCTGCTGCAGTCGGGGGCGCTGCCTACGTAAACTACAAGGTTCAAGAGGCATCGTCGTACACAAAGGACAAGCTGGATGCTGCAGGAGAATGGTTTTCGGGCGTTTACGAGAACGCCAAAGACGCTATAAAGGGGGTGGAGATTCCTGATTTTGCTCTGGGCGAGTTCTTTGCCACAGACGAAGACGCTAAGAAAGACGGGAGAGAGAAGCAGGAAAAGGGCAAGGATGACGAAAAGAACAGAGATCCTAAGGGAGAAGCTGCACTAGCGGCAGCGGCAGCTGCTGTGGCTACCGCTAATAGCGACGGTAACGATGATCAAATGATGGTGCTAACTCGAAAGATGATTGAAATCAGATCCATTCTACAGCAGGTGGACCAGGGTGATACGTTGCAGTTGCCTTCTATTGTAGTTGTAGGTTCCCAGTCGTCGGGAAAATCATCAGTTTTGGAAGCCATTGTAGGCCATGAATTCCTGCCAAAGGGCAATAACATGGTTACTAGGAGACCAATTGAGCTGACTCTTATCAATACCCCAGAATCGGCTGCTGAATATGGAGAGTTCCCATCGTTGGGACTGGGAAAGATTACCGACTTTTCCCAAATCCAAAAGACGCTCACCGATTTGAACTTGGCGGTATCTGCTCAGGACGCAGTATCAGACGACCCCATTCAATTGCACATTTATTCTCCCCATGTGCCTGATTTGACCATGATCGATCTTCCCGGTTACATTCAGGTCGCGGCCTTGGACCAACCCGAGTCGCTCAAGAGGAAGATTTACGACTTGTGTGAAAAGTACATCCAGCCCCCAAATGTCATTCTGGCCATTTCGGCTGCCGACGTTGATTTAGCCAACTCTAGTGCGTTGATGGCATCACGACGGGTTGATCCTCGCGGTGAGCGAACGATTGGTGTGGTCACTAAAATGGATCTGGTCGACCCTGATAGAGGACGCCAAGTGCTACAGAATACAAATTACCCCTTGCAAATGGGTTATGTAGGAGTGATCACTCGAACCCCTTCATCCCAGGCCGTGGGTTTGTTCAGACGATCGTCTAACATTACTGAACTGGTGGCTAACAATGAACGCAATTACTTTAATCAGCATGACCAGTACGAAGCATGCACAGTGGGAACTCTGAAACTAAGGGAGAAGCTAATGAACGTACTGGAAAAGACAATGGCATCCAGCCTTCAGCCTACTAGCGATGCCATACAGCAAGAGCTCGAGGAAGCTGCTTACCAGTTTAAGGTTGAGTTCAATGACCGATATCTGACCCCGCAGACATACCTGGCTGGTTCGGTAGATGCATTTAAGCTTCAGTTCAAGGAACTGACCAATCAGTTTGGTCGGGCTGAGGTGAAGAAGATGCTCAAGGACGAGCTAGACCAGAGAATTCTGGACCTGCTGGCGCAAAAATACTGGAACAAACCCCTGGATGATTCGTTTTCTACCAATGGTATCATTTCCCGGGGCGCCAGCGGTATTCGTGAGCCTAACTTGTCAGAGCTACCCACTGCATCTGCTGACGACATTTTCTGGCATCGCAAGCTGGACGCATCTGTATCAAACATCACAAAGCTGGGAGTGGGCCGTCTGTCCACTAATCTAGTCATTAATGCATTGACATCGGAGATGGAGAATTTGATTCAGAACACAAACTTCCGCAATCATCCATTTGCAAACACGGTCATTAACGAAGCTGCCCGGTCCATTCTCGATAACCGGTTCTACTCTACTGCTGACCAAGTGGAGAATTGCATCAAACCTTACAAATACGAGGTCGAGGTAGAGGACCGAGAATGGGCAACTTCTCGAGAGCACGCCTACAACTTGCTCAAGGAGGAGCTGCGACAATGTGACGGCGCATACTACAATCTCAGAAAGTCGATTGGCGCCAACAAGCTGTCACAGGTAGTGAAGTTTATTGAAAAGACTCGTGAGAACAAGGCAAACGAAGCTATGGGAATTCAGAATGGTGAATTAGTATCGCCCAGCCCTGATACTGAAGCGTTTGGCTTCTCGCAAGCGTTGTTGAGAAAGGGTCGAGAGGCCATTTTCCTTCGTGACCGTGCTGACATCCTTCGTATGCGTATGATGGCGGTAAAGTCGCGTCAGTGTAAGAACAAGGCAAACAAATACTACTGTCCAGAGGTGTTTTTGGATGTAGTCGCAGACAAGCTGACCCAGACGGCAGTTCTGTTCCTCAACGTGGAGCTATTATCAGACTTTTACTACAACTTCCCTCGCGAATTGGACTCTAGACTTGGAAAGAGTCTGAGCGACGAGCAGGTTGAAGTGTTTGCTAAAGAAGACCCACGGATCAAGCAGCACGTTGAGCTTCAGCAGCGTAAGGAGCTACTGGAGCTTGCTCTGGACAAGATCCAGGGGGTCATTGAGTTGCAGAAATCGCGACCTCACGATGAATAATGTACATATTTTGTAGTCTAATTGGATTTACCAGGATTTTTATTTCTATCAATTGAAATGCTAGGACAAATTGCAATGGATGGAATAAATATACATTAGTCAATATAAAGGGCCTCAAGGACCTGATGGTACTGCTTTGAAATCCATCCAGTGACCTCAGGAAGCTGGCCTATTCGGAATACAGAAACAGATGAAAAGGCAATTGCAGTTGCACTAATAATGGCGCTCTGCATGGTCATCTTCCACTGGTTCCACGCTCCGAGCCACTTGTGCCATCCCCTAGAAACATGGAAAACACCAACTCCTACCAGGGAAAGCAGTGCTGACCACGCCAGAATGGGATGATGGTGCACCGAGTACGCTACATAATCAAGCGTGATCATGGATGAATCGCCTAGAATCCACTGGGGTGCAATTCGGTGGTACACAGCGTGTCCTACTACAATGGGCATCAACACGTACCCTGACAGGACAGTGGGATTGGCCCATCCCTTTAAAAACTTGTTGTAATGAACCCGGTCTAGGTACAGCTTGTGTGCACGAAGCACCAATCCAGCGCCCACATGAGCCAAGGCAGACCCGTACACTAAAATCGGTTCAACCGCTGGAGCCTGGTAGACAGCAGACGTAAACTGCATTGTAGAATTGCCCAACTCGGGCGATACTACTGGCGCCACGATAACCGAAGCAGCATGAAGAGTTAGGAATGCCGTGAACGAGTACGATGAATACCTCTGAACCTTCTGCAGGAATGGGAACAGGCGGCTCCCTCCCTTTACCTTCTTTTCATTGTCCTCAGGCTCTCTGGGAAGCTCTGCTGGAATTGGATCTACTGCTTGAAGAGGTTCTTTATAGTCCTTCATGATTGATCTTGTCAAGAGGTGAGGATGCGGCAAGTCATTACAAGCCTCAATTAGGTACTTTCTGATTGGACATTGAGTCGGTACATGGCAGTCAGCAATTGAGCACCTCTGTGAGTTCTGTAGCGCACATTTGGAACGAATTCAATGAATTATGGGAGCATTAAGCTGTGTCAACCGTAGTAGCTAGCGTAATGGCTGACTACTTCCAGGTTCGGGATCCATCCCGTTATATATTTGTCGGATCCCCCTTCCGAGCCGTGTAACTATGTCGGCACGAAGCTCAGGTCCAAGTTCAGCGGAAGCTACTGCTTCACCACCAGAGACTCTATACACAGAGTCTGAACGCCTTCAGGCCCTACAGGAGATTCAACAAGCAAACCTCCAGTCGAACCCCCAGAATGTGCGAGTCAAAAAGCGTGGATCAAAGCGCCCAAGTTCGCGGTTATCGAAGCGAAGCACGCCAGCTCCTGGATCTGGAGAAAACGTGTACTGTATTTGTCGTAAACCAGACGATGGCACGTGGATGATTGGATGTGATTTCTGTGACGAATGGTACCACGGATCATGCGTGGAAATTTCACAGCAGTTTGAAGAACTGCTAGTCAAGTTTGCGTGCCCTGCCTGCACCAAAGCGGGCAAAGGTATGACACAGTGGCAACGAAAATGTAGACTCGAAGGGTGCAACAAGCCTGTGTTTAGAGAAGATTCCGGCGCTGTGACGAAATACTGTAGCCCCGAGCATGGGGTGGAATTCTTTCAAAGGCTCTTGGAAGGAAGACACGCTCTGGGCTACGTAGTAGGAGTAGACGAGTTCAAGCTAAAGCAACTTGCCGACAAAGTGAATACAGTTGAAGAGCTAAAGGCAATGGGCCAGACGCTTCCCGCTCGCTCACAATTTAACGACAGCAACGAGAACAATAATACTAACCGACAAGAACTTGAAAAGTATAATGAACAAAAAGAACGAATTGAGTCTGAAAAGGCCGAATGGAATTTGCGGTTAAAATACCTCAAGCTCGCTAAGGAACGTACAAAGCGCGTAAGTGAGGAGTTAGCATCAGAATTAGGAGCCAAGCGTAAGGACATTTGTGGAATGGACAATGCTCTTTTAGAACAAGATAATGCCACCATTAAACGTACCAACCTTGACGCTGAGTTACCTGGCAGGGAAGGATTATGCCTTGAAGATAAACGAAAGTGTTTCAAGCATCGAGATTGGATCAAAATGCTCACGGCCGAAGCAGAGCTTCATATACAACTGTGCGACAACAAAATGGCCCAGCTAGACGGTGACTATGCCGGAATCCAGCATTATAACGCTGTCAAGGACAGAGCAAGTGCAAGCACGTAATATCGAATATGTCCTTTCATTATCATTACAACCACAGTGGTGTGACTACTGTCTATGGAGATTTTGCTGCCCGTACCCCATAAATATGGCAGATAATTATAGGGACGATCGAAGCTACAAATATAAGCCCGCACATGAGTCCAGCAGCACCACCGAATCCAAGGTTGGAGAACATGTCGGGAAAGTAAAAGGGCCCAATGAATGCCAACGTTTGACGAATTACGTTGATAAACAAGCCTGTCTCAACACTCTTTGTAAAGTCATCATCGACCGAGTAAGTTATCAGAACAGTAGTAATAATTTGATTGCCTCCTGCTGCAAAGGCAGCTCCAATCAGTGGCTTTACTGTCCAGTGACCCGGGTGTGCCTGGGCTAGCATCACTCCCCATACGATTAAGCCAAACAAGACACAGATGAATCCTGGATACGACACCCACAGACGGTCTTCGATTACTTTTACACCTCCTCGTCTTTTTATGCTTTTCTTCATCCAAAGGTCTGAGAGGGGCCCAGAAAGGAACTCGCCAATGAATGTTCCAATGATGAGAGCAACAAACTGAAGTCCTGTAGTTTGGGCATCCAACTTGAAAAGTTTTCCCATAGCCTCGGGAAGCTCAACTACCATGGCCACATTGGCGTAGGTGAATACTACTCCGTATGCTACGGAAGCAATCAGTACTCGGTGCCTAGTGACTCGAGTTGCGCAATGCCAGACTATAGCCCATTCATTGTTGGCCGGGGAGTGAGATATTATTCCAAAAAATCTCCTGATAGAACGACCATGGAGATGCCCTCGAAGATAATGTGTTTCATCAGCTATTAGCCAGCACATGGAATTCACAAAATTGGCAAACGCAAACACCCAAAACACCCATCGAGTACCAGCATGTTGTTGGACAAACCCCATTATGAACGGACCACTTGGAGTTCCAATTGTCAGCAGAGCAGTCCACCATCCATTCCTGGTCCCTCGTTGATGTGCAAAGTACATTTCAGTGACCACAACACTGCCCACTGCTAGAGCAGGGGCCGCAAAAAGAGCCACAATTACTCTTGTGGCCATTTGCTGGCCATAGGTCTTGCAGAAGCCACCACCAATATTACCAGCCAAGCTTCCGATTGCTGACAAGAGAAGGATTGGACGTCGCCCCACTCGCTCCATTATGGGTAGCCAGAATAAAGGAGCAATTCCGAATATTAAAATCATGGTGGACGTAAAATAAGGCACCGACTCCATAGAAGCTTGGTACTCCTCTGCCAGTGCCTCGTATGAAGGCACAATTCCTGCAGCGGTAAAGGTTGCAAGCATGCATTGAATGGAGACCAGGATCATATGGCTGTTTTTCTTCAATTCTGACCAATTGAGAGGGTCATTTGGATCATTGGTTGGAACAGGATCCAGCTCCAATGTGCCATGACGCTTTAGAAGGTAATCTTGATGGTCAGCAGGTAACTCTGCTTGTAACGAGATGAATGTTGATTCTTCTAATGTACCTTTCTCAATGTCACCCATATTGATATGAACTCGATCTACCCCATGTTCGATGTTGCAAGGGTCCTTTATATAAGTGTCGTGGTCATGGCTTTAGTATGGATGCGAATGGGAAGGACGCGGGGTCAATTGTGGAGTTTCTGGGTAATCAAGTGCGGAAATATGCGCAGATTCAGTAAAAATGGGCCCTACAGAGGTCGGAAGACTGTACTCAGAGCCTTCGGATGTACCATCCGAATTTCGGCCCCATCCTCCGAGCTTCCCCCGCCTTGATGGATCGCGCACCAGATACGCCAAAAACCGTTATAAATGTCGTTAGATTGTAAATTGTAGCTGATTCGAACAGGAAAAGATATTTGAGAACTTTATTGTAGGAAGTGATGTATATGGATGGCATATCCATTTTCTATCCGTTTTCAATCATCACTGTTACTAATCATAGAGGAAGGGTAGTCGGAACCCCGCATCCCCACTCTCGGGCTGTCTCCCGAAAATCTCTCACACAGTCCTCGCCTACAACATCTCCAATGGAACAATTTCCACGTGTACACACTACATGTTTTGTGATCTATACTAGTACGTACATATGCCCGAAATTAGCAATTTTTCATTTATTCATTCGCTAGTTGTCAAACGTCGAACGAGACCGTTGGCGATTATTACTGTTGACGGCTATGCGGCGCCCCTGCCCTAATGCATTTATCACGAACTCAGACTGTAGCCCGTATTTTTTATATAGTAAACTACCTCAATTTAATCAAGCTAAACAAATAAATAATAATGCTATAATAAAGGTCTCGGTCTTTTACTGCTCCTCACGACCTCTTTGCTCGCTTCCAGAATTTCTTCCTCTGTTTCCACCTCCCCTTCCTCTACTGGTGCTTCCAGCTTCTCTGGAAGCAGCAGAAGCATTGACACTAACACTACTTGACTCAGCGGGAGTGTATCTCTCCACTTGCCGGGGACTATCAGCTGCAAGCAGTACACACGTGGCCATTGATAAATTAGGGTCCATACCCTGAACCACACCCTTACAAATTGTAGCTAAAGCACGTTCAGTAAGATAATCAGCGCAAATTTTGTTGACTTGTATGATACCACGATTCTGTTCAAATTCCTCGTCAAGCTTATTTCGAGCATTCATTTGAGTCCCCACTGGAAATTTTTCATGTGCAAGCTTATCGTAGAAATGCGAGCGAATCATTTCTTTTCTTATGGCGACAGGTCCAATGGTACTTACTGCATTTGACATTCCCTTCATCGTATTGTACAATATCTTCAATTTCTCCTTTTTAATAACAACGCAATCCTCAGCAACTGTTCCAGCCAGAAAGATTCCCGTCACTGACCGTATTGGAACGTGCCACTCATCCCCATCCACTCTATTTCCAGAAACAAATTTTTCCACCAAAAATCCACCCTGGCTACGAAGCACAAAAGTGGTACGATTAGCGAGGATTACCTTCGTAGTCAGAAGTCTCTGGCGGTCGAGATTCATACTTCGAACTCCTGTAAGTCCCCGCTTGATCTGTGCGATTTTGTCACTGTAATAGCGTAGGTTAGTACGTAGATCATTTTCGATGGTGGGAATGGACCTATAATCAGCAATCATGCTCTCAGTGACCTCCAAGAAATCATCATCGGCTTGAAAGGGCTCATATGTAAAGCTGCACACAGCATCTTTCCAGCATTCATGCGCCCTGACACGGAACCGTCCCGCAAGTTGTTGAAGACGGTCAACCGATTGAGGTGGATTCATAAAAAGGTCAATAAGATACTGAATATCACAGCGAATACGCTGAGACTTCAGAAGGGCCGTTCTCAAACTGCAGCCTTCTTCTCAGTATCAAGGGTACCACTTTCAGAAATTCTGATCAATTCCTCGACACGGCAGTCGTATGATGATACATGTACCTCTTTCAAACCACTTGTATAGGTCTTCAGCTTCGTGTCTACACCCACGACATACTCGGGTTGAAAGTCACTCCCATCGATCTGCAACGCGCAATCAAGCATTCCTTTAGTAGCAGAGTCGGTGTAATGAATCTCTCCAAGAAACGTGGGGAAAAGGGCCACTCCCTGCATCTGTCGTATAATTGGCAAGTAATTCGGGCAATAGGACAAATCAGGCTCCTTACCAAAAATGGGCCTGTCTTCCAATTTTTTTAGAACACTGGTTGCTGGATGTCCCGTAATCTCCTTCACAGCATCATGCAATTCGCTGGTATGAGTGCAATTGAGGATGCTCTCACTATCTCCAAGGGCCGCTATTAATGCTTCTACAGCTTCACAATTCCCCTCCATTACAGCCGACGACTCAAGAGCATTCACGACTCTCCGCCAAATTGAATTCCCAAATTGAATTCCACTCCCATGAACGTGAGATAGTAGGATGATCACGTATGCTCCTCCGATTCCTATCAGGGTTCGATGTTTAATAGAATGATTGAAGAGTATAGCACTAATGAACTCTTCAATGATAGCACCGTTATAGATAATAATTTCCTGGTCTCGGAATCTCGTTCGATAAAAAGCAACTGGCAACACCTGGTCAAGCCAACTCTCCGACTCTTTCTCTTCGCTTCTCCTACCCTCGAACATATATGTATAACGGAAGTAGAGGTGTGACAGGTCGACTGCATCACCTGTGGCTTTTTCATGATTCGGCCCAGGAATTGATGCAGTGGGTGGGGTTTCAATGGGCTCATAGGCAACAGGGGATGTTGAGGCCATGTTTTTTGCACTAAATGAAGTTGGTAAAAATGTTGCTGAATATCACGTCGATAAGATAAGAGGCTATACATGATGGGCGATCGTTACCTATTGGATTTGCGGCGCCCCTGCCTCATTTCGATAGAACAGGCTGGCCCGTTTTATTCACCATACAAGAACCCAGACTGTACCCCGTCTTAATAGACATCGTTAACGATTATATATAAACCCCTTTTGAACGTCCAAATTCCAGTTACCCGGCATATAATACTTCAGTATTCAGGATTCCAGCGCTGATGGAATCTCCGCAGTAGTGGACACTGACGAGTTCACGCAATATCTCAAACCTATTTTCCAGGAATTGGATGCAAATTCCCAAATTCTTGATCCTAAAAGATACGAAGTGCTCCAATATGGAAATGAGGATGATGTCGCTGCTATTTTAAAAGAAATTGAGAATATCATTGATCAACAACAATCCTCATTTATCACTTAGGAAATTTAGAAGTGAGATTCACCTATCTATCAGGAAATTGCAAGACTGCTTCTCTCAAGTAGCAATGTTATTCTCTGCTGAGACTTTCCTGGACTTATATCAAACTCTGGATGATCATGAAGAACAGTTTGGAGATAGCTCAGGCTCTAGTGAACCGAAACCAGCTCAGCAGGCAGTGTTAGGCAATCCTCTCAAGGACCTCTTGATTCACGAAAACGAGATGATTCGTATTCAACTTCCAGTGAGCAGGGTCAATGTGAAGGTGGACTTCTGGCCCGAACTTTGAGGTCTGGAGTAGAAATTTTCAAGTCTGGAACAGGAACCATAGGAAGGAAACTGAGGAAACTGAGTGGCATGCACACACCCTCAGGGGCACAAGACGAACTGCCAGGGGAGGTGTCCGAATGTTTGGATAGGGTGCCGCGATACAAGAAATGGTTGGTATGGCAGTACCTAAAGAGGGATGAAGTAAAATCGATATTTCAGGAAATGGAATGGAATCCAGAGTTCATACGAGAGTTTGAGCGTTTTCTGAACACGATGAGTTTTTTTTATATACGGGAAACACTCGACGATACTAACTACTTGAAGGCATTCTTTGAAGGACTGGCCCTCAGAGCTGAACGTATAGAGCGTGAAAGAATTGGTCGTACCGACTAGTTCAAGCACCATCACCTGTCTGGATTGTTCCATTGTGCACATCTACCACTATTTCTGCTTTGTTGGAGCGAGCGCCAGATTTCTCCAAAGCTCTATAACCTCATTCTCACAATGGCATCGTTTATTATAGCGTTAATTATTTATTCTACTTGAATCCGAACCATCTACCCCCTAGTCTAGCGGCCCAGTACGCCAATATGTCTGGTTTTTTATTACTTGAAATTGTTGACTTTTACCAAATCCTAGAGCAAACGACAGTTGTTACGACTCAATGGGTCAATAAAATTACGTCAATATATAGATAATGTAAGCAGCAAAACGGAAAGCAGTTGAAAAGTTGAGGAATTGACAAATTAGCATCTTGAGAGTTCTGTACCGGTCTATCACTTCTCAATGGCGTACCATTAGCTGGCTTCAGATGTCTTGGCAGAAGGAGAGGTTGTAGAGTCTGCTGCAGCTGCGTCCTCGGCCTGTACCCCAGTGAGTTCTGCTGCAGACGCTGTATCCTTGACCTTCTCATCTTGAACGTCCTCGTCCTTGTCCATTGGTTCGCCTCGAGCATCTTCTTGTCCTTCCTCTTCCTCGTCCTCGTCATGATACCCTCTCTCTGCTACTGAGGATGCAACCTTCCATACCTGAGCAACATTGTCCTCCGATACAGAAGCCATAGTCCAAGGCATGGTGGGATGCCAGGAAATGTCCAGAATTTTGTTAGTATGGCCCCCATGAACGAAAAGCAGTTCGGGGGGACCTTCACTCTGGTCGTCATCGTTCAAATCCAACTCCGCCAGGCTCAGGTCCCATACATTAACTCTGCGATCATATCCTGCCGAAGCCAATACTGAGTCATCATGGGGTGACCACTCTACTACTGAAACGTCTGCAGAATGGCCCTGAAGGGTGTATACAGGCCGCTTGAGAGAGCGAAGGTCCCAGAGGTACACTACAGCATCAGCTCCTCCAGTAGCAACAATGTGGTCCATGAATGGGTTGAATGACAAGGAATTGATTCCATTTTTGTGACCATTATCGCCAAACACATGAGTGTTGATAACAGACTTGCCCTGTTGAGTTGCTCGAGTATCGAATAACCGCAGGCTCTGGTCGTCAGAAACCGATCCCAGTACGTAGGGCATTCGCTTTGAAAACTCTACATCGTTTACACTGGCCGAGTGCTCCGTCAACACGTAACTAGGAGTAACCTCTTTAGAGCCCTGAGAAATGTCCCATAGCGCCACGGTAGAATCCTCTGAGCCGGTAGCCAACACAGTGGGCGACTCAAATGACCATGACAGGGCCCAAGCATCCTTGGTGTGGTGCTTTAGCCGGTGCAGAGGGTAGGTGCTCTTGTCATTATTAGACCACGCCTGCTGAAGATTTGAGTCAGAGCGGTCAAAAATCAATGCGTCGCCTGAGGCAGTCAAGGACGCAATGATATTAGAGTTGCTGGGGTTCACTCGGGCACGATTGACCTCGCCATCGTGGACAATTCCAAAGTCCGGACTCACGCGCTTAATCTGAGAAACGTCCAAAGCACTCGAGGGAGCAGCAAATTCAGGCTTGGGAACGTCTACCGAAGCTACGCTTATATAGTCCGTTTCGTTTCTGTTGGTGTGAGTGCCCAGTAACAGAGTGTTGGTTACAAAGTGGTCTCCCAGCTTTGCAGGAGACGAATCAGGCAGCCATTGCACGGTCAGAGAAGGCCATCGCAAGGCCCGGGTTAGCAGGAAGTCGTATAAAAATGGAGCCTGTTTCTTCCATATTTTATATTCTAGTTAGAATGGTCCCGCACTAGTCACCATGGGGAAGCTTTTCTTACCTTCGTTCACAATCTTTTCATTGAGAATGTTCTCTTCTTTGACGACTTCAGGGTCTAGTTAGTACGGAATTCCGTTGCCCAAGGTAAATAATGCTTACCATCTGCCTTGAGAGACACCGCAGCTAAAGCAGCAGTGGACATTTCGCGATCTCACGGTCGTTATAGTGTCAAAGCACTGTTGAAGTAATAGAAATGGGGTGTGAATTTGTTTGGTAGGTAACGCGCGAGAATGCAAGGACACGCGCTTAATTTTGTGCGGCGAAGAGTCGACGGAGGGATCAATGAAATTTTCAGCTTTTGGCCTGAGAACCTGAGAACGAGGGGGAGGAGGAACCTGCTAAATCCACCGGCCTGAGTAACACAGCTGACCGTTAATGATTATCAACAATTGGTGTTTTACAATTCTATGCTTATTGTGGCCTATCTGAACCTGTTACTCAGGAAATTGGCTCACAGTACAGCGTCTACAATGGTGGCCAGATCAAAAAGAACTACTAATTCACCCAGTCCATAATCAAGCTAAACTAACAAAGCAGAAAGGAACAGAAAGGAACAGAAATGAACGGAATGAACAATCACGATCAATGAGGCATAACCTTCAGGTAATGATTACACATGACAATAGCATAAATTTTACATGGTCAACAAAATTAGTCTCCACGAGTTCGCTTGGCCTGTCGCTTGCCAGTACCGAACACCTTCTTGCCACGGTTCTTCTTCTGGGCACGCTGGGGCTTGGACACCTTGTCGACCTTGGTAGCAAGTCCGTATCTGATAAGACGGTAACGGGGCTCGAACTTCTTGAGGGCCTCAGCAGAGTCGTAGATGAGTCCGAATCCAGTGGACTTTCCACCTCCGTACTGAGTTCGCAGACCGAACACAGAGACAGCGTCCTTCTCGGACTTGTAGATGGTAGCGAGCTGTTCTCGGAGCTCGTCCTTGGAGATGTTAGCCCGGTTAGGGTGGAGAATGTCGACCACAAACTGGCGTCGGGCCAGCAGAGGGTTTCGGATGAACTTTCGGGTTCGGATAGTGACGGCGTCGCTCTAACGTTAGTTCATTCTATCTTTCAATACGCTCTTTCAGCACTACTCACCATCTTTGTCGTCTGTTGAGATGTCAAGCTTGGGGTGAAGATGTGTCGGGTAAAGTTTGGAAGAATGTGCGCGTACCTGTGAGAACGAAGACAGTCACAAACCAGTTAGGGCTACACGGCTGTGCAACACCACCCAGCCATTTCGCAACGGCGGGTGAGATGGAGCTATGAACAGTAGACAAAGGGAAGTGGAAGGAATAGCGGTGGTGAGGGGATTGGTAGAGACAATATAATTGATTCTAGGGTATATACATGTCATTGGTTCGGAGTTGCGTGCATCTGGAAGTTTGTACGGTCCGTCGTGCTCAAGACGTTGTACGGCTGAGCAGCCAATATTGGTACGTCCGTATATATTTATAGTGTCGTATTAGTACGATATTATAATAGCATTAGAATATTATAATAAACACCTTATAATGGACTGTACCTTGAATTCTATATCAGACATTGATTTAAAGCACTACTATAACATAATCATGTAATGTTATACATGTCATGTAGTTTTCACGTCCATTGTCCATCATTCAGTAGATGTATGTTGTGGAATTCAAATAACGACCGCAAGAGCTACAATAACTAGTTCTATCCAACAGTATGATTAACAACAGTAACAAACATCTGTTCTAATATCGGATTATAATATAATAAAGTCTACGAACTAGCCTTCTCTCGAGTAGGAGCAGGCTCAAATGCCTTGTAAGATACCTGGAGCTCTGCAATCCAGCTCATGGCCTGGAGAAGCACCAGCAATAGCAAAAGAGACACGACCATTGTCATCCAAATTCCAGGAGACAGGAATTGGTAATTGACAAACAATGAATCGTACTTCTTGTCCTTGCCGTCTTTGTTGTCATCCTTGTTGTTATCCTTGTTGTCATCATCCTCCTCTCGAACGGAAGTACCAGTAATCTTAAAGGCAGAGTCACTAGAGCTACTAGAGTCACTGGAATCTCCAGAGGTTGAATCAGCCTGCTGCGCAGTGTACACGATAATGTAATTGCGAGAAGGCAAAAGAGTAGTAACCGAATACAACATGGCATCATTGTCTCGCAATTGGTTGCGACGAACGGACTTGTCAGTAGACAGAGGGTCAAAGTCCAAAGAGATAACTCGTGGAGCCGTATCGACATATGGGGGAAATCCTCCAGTGCGTGTGTCGACAGTAATCTTCTTGCCTCCACAATGATTTACTACACTATCCGAGATCTGGTCCAGCACTGCTGGGGCGTCATACAGCATATAAGACGACTCAATAGACGATTCAGCCTCCGACAAAAGAGCGGACAAATGTGGCGCGTCATGACGAAGGTCAGAAGCATGCACACCTGGCTGGTTGACCAGAATATAAGCATCCGCCGGGCAGCCATACACGGACCCCAAGGTGGCCGCAATCTCTGGGGAGCTCTGGGTCATCATCTCCTCATTGACGGCAAAGTCCAGCGAAGCCTCCGAAGCAAATGCAGCAAACGGGAATGAATTACTGAATGCAGACGCCCCAGAAATGGCCGACGCCAGCGCTGCTAGCGCTATCGGTTGTGTCAACATCATCCTATCCAGGAGTGGGTTAGTCGGTATCGGTTGAGGTACACAAAGTCCACGATTCCAGGAGGAGGCGCGGCTTCAGTGCGGCGGTATGCGGCTCACCCAGCTCCTGATTCAACTACAAACCGATACAAATGATTCAACAATCGTTCCAGTACAAATCTCTTACAATGGCAGATTAGGACAGTTTGTGAGTTTTGGGCAGTTTTTTGTGGTCACTGGGTGCAATTGTTTTGAACAAAGTCGCTCAATTGAGCTGTGTAGTTTCAACTAGCCCAGCACATACAAATCAATACAAAAGTGCACTCTCATCAACGAACGAATCGGGTCCATTTGTAACTGCCTTGCTTACCTGTACTCCCACACCCCTACCCATACCATCATCATCACACCCTCAATCCCTAGTTTGTATCATTTCAATGACAGTCATGCTGAGGCATTCTGACAGGCCTCGAGATGCAGGAGATCCCTACTGAACACAGTAACCGCCGCACGGATTCGGTTACCCACCTCGATTGGCAGCGGGAGCTGGAAAAATATTGTATTTTGACTCGTTTTAGCCCGCAAAGGCACCCGTTCTACCCCCCTGTTTTGGCGTAATAATTGCTAACTTACGAGATAATGACCGAGAAGACATTCTCATTAGAAGGAAAGGCTCTCAAGCTCGACACCGAGGCCGATATTGCCCCTCATCTTGAAGGCTTGACCACCGATGTCACCAAGGCTGTGTTCAAGGGCAACACTATTGGTGTCGAGGCATCCCAGGCTCTGGCCGACAAGCTCAAGACTCTCAAGGACCTGGAGTTTGCCGACCTGTCTGATATTTACACTGGACGTCTGCGAGAGGAGATTCCAAAGTCTCTGGACATTATTCTGACCGCTCTGCTTAACTGCAAGAAGCTTCACACTATTGACCTGTCTGATAATGCGTTTGGTATTGCCACAATTGATCCCCTGGAGTCCTTCCTGGCAAAGCACACTCCTCTGGAGCACCTGATTCTGGCTAACAATGGATTTGGTCCGGAGGCTGGTTCCCGCATTGGAAAGGCCCTGGTTAAGCTTGCCGAGGCCAAGAAGGAGCTGGGAGAGAACAGCCCCAAGCTGGAGACGGTTGTGTGTGGCCGAAACCGACTCGAGAACGGATCTATGGAGGCATGGGCTGAGTTTTTGTCTGCCCATGGTACCATCAAGGAACTTAGACTGTACCAGAATGGAATTCGCCAGGAGGGTATTGAGCATTTATTTTTGCATGGTCTGTCTGCTTCTCCTCACTTGGAGAAGCTCGATTTGCAGGACAACACTTTCACTCTGCGAGGAGCTACTGCCCTGGCCAAGACTGTTGCTTCTTGGAACGGACTCAAGGAGCTGCAAATCTCCGACTGTCTACTGACCGCCAAGGGAGGCGAGGCCTTTGGTCGCGCTCTCCTGGAGTGCTCTGGCCTCCACACTCTGGAGGTTCTCAAGCTGCAGTACAATGAAATTGATGCCAATGGCCTCAAGCTACTGATTGACGCTATTTCCAAGAACATGCCTAACCTCAAGACTCTTGAACTCAACGGTAACCGATTCCCTGAAGACCATGAGCATATTGACTCTCTGACCCAGATCTTTGAGGACCGAGGATTTGGAGAGCTCGACGAGCTTGATGACATGGAGGAAGAGACTGACGACGAGGACGAAGAAGATGATGACGAAGAAGAGGAGGAAGAGGAGCAGGAGCGTGAAAGCATTACCCGGGACGCTGATGCTGCTGAGAACGAAAACGTGGCTCCCGAAAAGAGCAAGACTGTTGACGACTTGGCCGATCAGATTGCAAAGAATCTTTAGACTAGATAGCAATGTATAATTGTCTTTTTTTGTTTGATTAGCAGTTAGATTAGGTTGGCTTAGGACGGACGCTTGTGGAACATGCGTCGTTTGGGATTCAACCTCTTGTCCTTGGATATCCAAGTCTTTTCGAGCCATTTGTCTAATTTGCGCTTCTTTTTTGGCAGGGCGTCCATTAGAACTTGATTCACATGGATGCTCACAAACCATTGGGTATTACGATTGAACAAGATGTCGGTTATCGTAGGTGCTCTGTCGATGTGTTCCTTGGTGCCATTCTTGTCAGTCTCTCCCCAGTATTTAAATGTAGCATCGTAAATGAAAATAGACCGGTGAGTCTTTCTTAGCAAACTAATTGTGTCTCTAAACGCAGGAAACCTTGGTGCGAGCAGGTTATAGTAGACTGGAGATTTGTTCTGTTTACTAGCCTCAGTATTCTTGATCAGAATTGATTCAGATAGCTTGTCCACCTCAGGGAATATGATGAGCCCTAGTTAGCGCATTGGCACATGTGTATAGACGTTCAGTTACTTACAAAATGGAAGTTCAGACTTTGTAACTGGCCGCAATTTCCTTTGCAACTCTCTTGGCCGGACAGCCCAATTCTGAGTGTACTTTAGCTTGCAAAGCAGCATCCGAAGGTCAGGGAACTTTACACAATGCCTCCATACGAAAAAGTTGCACCTGCCATTGAGCTTGCAGCGTTGGGACAAGCACCCCAGAACAAAGTAGTCCAGCTTGGAAAGGTGGTTGCTGATAATAACTGCTGAGGAATTGCACAGCTCTTGCCCGGTTACTTGAATGTTTAGATACTGGTGATCTTCGAACAGAGTCTTGATAGCTAGCCACAAACAGTTGACATATGTGCATTCAATAGCTTCTCGTACCTTTGCATCCATCACTACCGATAGCACGATAGCTAGTAAACTGTATCCAGTGATCCAAGCTCCCAGACCCAACATCAACAGGGCCCCGACAGCATCAACAGCAGTCCTCTTACAATCCATCGACAAGGCGCCTTCAACCAGGGCAAAGTTAATGTTCATGAGGCCAAATACAAACTGTCTGTGTCGTCTTGATTAATTATAACCGTATTATATATTACCCTTGATCACTTTATGTACAGAATGAATGCATATATATACAAAAATCCCCCAGTAGTGAAGGGGTCGTATGCAGGTCACCTCTCCTTCCAGGAGTTTTCGAGCAGTTCTAGGATCTCTGAAAATATGCTAAATCCCGACGAATCCCATTCCACAAAGTAATTGCGAATGATGACCTTGTGCTCTTCGTTGCGAGCATTGGTACCGGCCACAAACATGGGCAGCAGAAAACGATAGCCCATCTCGCTGTACTTTGGAATGCGCACCACAGTCTTACAGAGCTTGTCAACGAGGTTTTGAAACACCTGGTCCTGATAATGGCCAGTATAGTGGAGGTCCAAGGCGATGAGCAAATTTGCCATACGCCATCCATTCATTGTAGACATGCGAAATATGATGTCTCCATCGACACTAGTGAGAACGTCATTGAGAGCCTCCAGAAACGCATGACTTTCACAATGATGTGGTCGAAGTATTCCACGAACGGTGTCTAACAGAGTGCAGATGGAGATAAAAGTGCTCTTTTCCAACCCACAGTAATGAAAAAATTCGTTGCTCATAGACAACCTGTGGTGATCAGAAAACATTAGGGATTCTCCTTTGACGCATGCGTTTATAGTGTCGTAGAAGCAAAACTGGGCCAGGCAGGATCCAATTGGAGGTCGGTAAGCAATGGCTTGGTCTAGAAGAGGATCAGTCCCGCAGTGCATCTCCAGAATCGTTCTTGCGGTGATCAAGTAGTTGCGACAACCCTTGATTGACCCGCATACAATTTCATACACCAGCAGAGCCTGGGTCACAAACAGAGCTTCTATATAGTTTGTGGTCAGGTAAGTCTTTAACTCCTCCAAATTTCGAGCCATATCGCCACCAAACTGACCGGATACAATGCTTTTGGACACTTGCCAAGCAACGTATAAGATTCTGTCCACTGACACTCCCTTGCCGTCAATCACTGTCACCGAGTTCGTCATGGAAGCATTCTTATAAGCAATTTCAAGAGTCTGCTGGGTCCATTGACAAGGTAAAGGAGCCATTGGATACTGAGATTGATCCTCGTTAAAGTTATTGAAATTTTCTTGGGGGTGCGCCTGCATGGATGACCGGATCGCCTCCGCTTGCACTGGGGACATTGACGACGAGCTCTCGAGTGACGGAGGTTGTTGTTGCTTGTCAGCTCCAGAGCGCCGGTCTCCACTACTAAAGGCAAAGGAGTCTATTATCTGCTTTGGATAACCATCACCATTATTCCCGCCGCCATTGTCATCGGGTCGAAACAAAACGTTAGAAGATTGCATGTCAAACTCTACAGTAGTCTGGTCAGAGCTAGCACCGGTGGCCGTTCCGCTGTGTTCAGCAGTCAAGGGCTCCGAAGTGCCAGACGAAGTTGGCGCAGTATGGGATCCTGATGTGGAGCTCGACTCGTCTCCCCTACCCACTGGCGGCACTTGAGGTTCGACTTGTGATGTTGTCGATGTCTGATGCACCGAATTGTTACGCCCTGGAGGTCCTGGTACCTGGGGCCAAGTATTACTCTTGTTGGACCAGATGATTCGTGTGGGATATCCCGCACATTGGAGTCCATCCTCCACGCAGGGAGTACAAGCAGGACGGTTAAGATCACACTTTACATTGCGCCGTCGACAGGTGAAGCAGTCTCGGTCTCTTCGAACACCTCGAGGCTTGCCCTTTCCCTTGACCACCCCGCGGGACGATGAACCCGACATTCTACAGCACTAAAACGCCACTATCGCAGGGTCACTATTCACCCCCAATTCTAATTGGCAATTTGCTGGCACACTTTTCGGCCAAAAATGCGAAATGCTCCCGAAGATGTCTGCTCCTCTACAGAGTCACCCTCGTTCCACTGCCTTAGAACCGGTCAGCTACTCCTCGTTCCCTTCGTTCGCCACGAACTTGTGTCAAATATTGTGGAAAAGTTCGCACTGGAAAAATACGCCTTATTTGACTCTCCATCACCGACATGTCACAACATTGCTACACTTAAGCCTTAACTGTGCTTCTACTGCGGATCACGCATGAGACCCTTGCGTGGCTGCCTTTGCACAATCCTCGCACCGCCCACCTCCTGGGCTGGGCTTATGGGTCAACGAAACTCCGGCATTGACTGGTCCCATCAACAACCTAAAGGGGACGGAACAAAGAGCAAGTTGGGCCTTTAAATCGACCATGGACCAAAGCTGGCGGACGGATAATCGCTGCAAGCAACATGGCGGTTCCCCATGCTAAGCTGCTGCATTACAGCAAACGTTAGCAATCAGCTTTGCAGACGACTGCAGATGCTACCGAGCTGCAATTAGCTGCAATTAGCTGCAATTATGGGTTCGGATAACCTGGATAACCTTGAAAGTAGCTGGACACGAGCCCAATCGTACCACTTTTTTACCAATTATTTTCTGCTATAGAGTTCCATCGATCGAAGCAGTGTTTTCCCCGCACATGTGAACTAAAGGCGACTCGTTTATCGATCGCCACTGCGGACCCAATCTTTCAAACCCGCCCAACTTTGCCTGCGTCTCCTCGGAGCCGTACAAACGATGAAATTTGACCCGGCCACTACTTGCTAGAGCTGAAATTTCACTGCACCAAACCGAACGGATTACGGATTAGTTAGACCGCATTGAACGTTCAACTTTGCACAACGGGCTGTTTCTTGACTATACAAAGGAAGCAGGACACGGGCATGCCCTAGAGACGCAGGGGTTTTGAAGCAAACTAGTTCCAAGTTCCTTATAGCCCATATAGCCCATATAGTGCCCTCGGGATACGATGCGCCAAAGGCAAAAGTGGGTACAAGACCAAGCAGAGGAGGGCCAAGGACAAGGGCAAAGTGATCATGCGCCTGGAACGGTGCGGATCGTAGCAGGCCGTCAGCGAGATGCGCAAGATGAGCAAAATGAAGGCATTGTGTTAGTGCCAAAGCCGTCGAGTAGTCCTGACGATCCGTTGAATTGGACAAGAGCCAGGAAGCTTGTAAATGTAGCACTGATATTCTTTTATACGTTTGCGACAGGAGTCGGGGGCACGTCAGTGTACTCAGTGCTGGAGCCCATTTCTCAGGACACTGGGCTCACGCTGGGCCAGCTTAATAGCGGCACTGGGTACCTGTTCCTGTTGGCCGGATGGTCGAATCTGCTGTGGCAGCCATTGGCGCTGACGTTTGGCCGCAGACCAGTGTACTTGCTGAGTATCTTAGGCTGTGCGGGCATGAGCGAATGGGCTGCGCACATCTCGTCCTACCCGCAGTGGGCAGCATGTAGATGTTTGTATGGATTCTGGACTGCTCCCGTAGAAGTGCTGCCTGAGCTGTGTGTGTCAGAGGTGTTTTTCGCCCACGAGAGAGGAGCGTTTGTTGGTCTGTACATGCTGGTACTGGCGTGCTCCAATTTCATTGCTCCCTTGATCGCGGGGTTTATAAATAACACCTATGGCTGGCGATGGGTCCAGCATTGGGCAGCGTTATTGCTGTTGCTAAATTTTGTGTTGGCATTGCTGTTTTATGAGGACTCAATGTTCAACCGAGGCACTCCCGAGACCCAGAGCCAGGGTCATGAATATGTTGATGACGAATCCGACTCTCAGGTCATTCTTCTATCCCAATGGCAGCAGGAGCGACCGCTGAGGGGCCGCCCGAAACCGTTTTGGAAGCGAATGGCCCTGTTCCAGCGCAAGAATCCAAAGGTTACCTTGCGCACTTTTGTGCTCATGGCCGTTAGACCCATCTACATGTTCTTTGCCCTGCCTCTGATCGCATGGTGTGGCACTTTTTACGGTTGGGCCCTGGCGTGGTACAATGTGTACAATGCCACTGCATCGTCTATTCTGTCAGAGGCCCCCTATAACTTTTCCAGTGCAATTGTGGGTACTACCTATGTAGCTCCGCTCATAGGCGCACTGGTGGGTGGAATCTATGCCGGGCCCATCTCTGACTGGGTTGTCCTTCAAATTGCCCGACGCAATGGCGGCGTTAGAGAGCCTGAGCATCGACTCATTGGCCTGGCTGCATACTGTGTAATAATGCCTGCCGGTATCTTCCTATGGGGAATAGGAGCTGCTCACCACATTGCATGGATTGGCCTGTTGTTTGGCGCTGCAATGGTAGGCGCCTGTAACGTGATTGGCGGAGCCTACTCAATTGCGTACAGCGTCGACTGTTATAAAGACATTGCCGGAGAGTCTCTGGTGTCAGTCATTCTGGCCCGCAACACAATATCGTTTGCGTTCAACTATGCAATTACTCCATGGATTGAGCACTCGGGTTTACAGAACACCTTCATAGTAGTTGGAGTGCTCGCCTTGGTCACTGGGCTATCAACCGTGGCTGTCATTTACAAGGGCCGGCGCCTGCGCCTAGGGTCCAAGAATCGCTACTGGCGACTAGCCAATTTTGACATGTACTAACCTCCTCCAATTAATTCCATTAATACTATTAATAGACAATGCCAGGAGCTATGCAACTGCGAATTCTATGTATCATCTTTATCTTTTAATTGCTCAGATCTATGATCACTGTTCCTGTTCACCACATTATCTGTTCCGTGGACCGCATCTGTCGCTTCACCATTTGGTCACTGACCGATGCACACGACTACGACAGCTCCATCACTGCTCAACAGAACAGTTGGAGAACAACCGGAGAAAGGATGAGAACCGAATGTTTAGCAATCGTAATAGACCGACGCTGCGTTTAAACCAGCTCCAAAAGTATGCTGTTCTCAGGTTGTTGGGCCAGGGCACCGTGTCTACGGTGTACATGGCCGAAGACACTACCGTTCCAATCGATCCTCGGGTTCGATGTATTGCGATAAAACGGTTTAACGCGGACAATGAAGACCCAGGCCGCCAGGAGGGCGTGATATTGGAAATGCTAAAGGGCTCTGAGTACATTGTAGATTGTTACGGGGCGTTTAAGATCCATGATTCGTACGTGCTGGCGCTCCAGCTGCTGGACGGTTCCCGACAGTTGCGTCTGGATTCTCTGCCACCGACTCTAAATCGAGGCGACCAAGCCTACGCGTCTGCTATTTATGGACAGGGGTATAAAATAATAGCAAAGATTGCCCTCCAGATGCTGCGGGCCATCCGGGACATTAATGCCAAAGGACTGCTCCACGGCGACATCAAGCCAGGAAATGTAATGTTTGAGTATGGCCATCAGCACAAGATCCGGTTGATAGATTTTGGAAACGCTGCTCTGCTATCCCATCTTGATGCTTACCATGGTGACTATGAGATTCAATCTATGGGCTATAGAGCACCTGAAGTGTTACTGGGAGACGAGTCTTTTAATGAAAAGATTGACCTGTGGAGCACGGGAGTAGTGCTACTGGAGCTGTATGTGAATGCGCAGTACCAGGGACACGAGCAAGAGTACCGGCTTATCAATTCGCCTCAAAGGTCTGAGGCAGTGTGCCAAATCATCTCCAGCATTGGCTCGGTGGACTGCTATCGCAAGGCAAAGTTTTGGCAGCCTTTGTACGAATTTGAAAACCATCGGGAAAACAGAGCCCCTCTATGGCCTTCCCTTAAAGAGCACAACGGAGGTACTCATGAGCAATTGTTATTAGTGGACTTTCTACAGGCTCTGCTGCAGCCTGATCAAACCAAACGACCCTCTGTCGGCAAGCTCCTCAACCATCCTTTTATAACACAGCTACTGAACTAACTAACCTATTATAGGCGATCAACACACATCATGTCATAGAACTAATAGACATTTCACAATAATCAGGAGCGAAGCGACTGATTATCCAAGCGAACGCTACAAATAAGAATGTCAAATAAGCTTGAGATTATAGATCGTCTCAGCCGTGCACCGTTATCAGTGAAAAATAAAAAAAAGAAAAAAAAAAAATTGAAAATCAAAAAATCAAACATCCAAGAACAATACTCGAGATCAAATGTAAGTTTTCGAACTAAATGCTGGCAATGGAATGATACTAACTCAGGTCTCGTATAATAGTTAAAAACTTGCCCCCACATGTGACGGAGGAAAAGCTGCGATCGCACTTTTCCAAGGTCTCGGGCGCTACGGCGGCAGTAACTGATGTAAAGCTCATGAAGAACCACCGAGGCAAATTTCGAGGATTCGGGTTCATTGGATACAAATCTGAAGACGATGCCCTGGCAGCGGTCAAGTTCTTTAATTCTTCGTTCATTGGAACTTCTCGCATCTCCGTGGAGCAAGCAAAGGTGCTGGGAGACTCCTCTTTAGTGCCCAGTTCTGAGAAGAAGGAGCAAAGAAAGGGGGCCGCGCTCAAGAGAGAGCTCAAGGAAGAAGAATTGGTATCTAGAAAGAGACAAAAGAATGACCGGGAAAGCAAAAAGGCAAACCAGCCCGTGGAGGTTGAGGACGACAAGTTTAAAGAGTTCCTTGGTGTCATGAACGCTGGCCGAGCAAAGCGAATCTGGGACAACGATGACATTCTTCCCGCTAATTCCGAGACTGCTGCTACTGCTAAACCTGCTGCTGAGCCTGTTCCTGCTCCAGTAATCCCCGAAGGCGAGAGCGACGATGAGTACATTGAGGTTGCAAAGCCCAAGGACGCCGATAGCGATGAAGAGGAAATGATGCCGTTGGCAGACTTTTCTAAAAAGGACACGGACAATGCATCTGAAGAGGGGCGAAATGAAAATGAAGATGAGGAAGAGGACAAGGAGACCGAGTCTGGACCAGTAAGTGATTTCGAATGGTTGCAAATGCATCGAAAGCGAATTCCCGAACGACAGGAAGAGGACCCCGAACAAGGCGAAAAGGCCGAGAACGACAATGCACAGGAGGAGCCACGGGAAAAGCATCAGCAGCAGCAGCAGGAAGCCGAGCCAGCTCAGCCTTCGGAGCACGAGCTTAACGTTCAACAGGTCATGTCTAGCAAGCGATTGTTTGTACGTAACTTGCTTTACACAACCAGCGAAGATGAATTGCACCAATTGTTTGCTCCGTTTGGTGACCTCGAGGAAGTTCACCTTGTGGTGGACGCAAAGACTGCAAAGTCTAAAGGACTCGCCTATGTACAATACCATAACGGCGACGATGCCGTCAGCGCTTTTGAAAAGTTAGACGGCCAAATCTTCCAGGGCCGACTGCTTCATCTTATCCCTGCCAAACCTAAGCGTACTAACCACCTCGACGAGTTTGATCTCAAGGACCTCCCCCTCAAGAAGCAGAAGGAGCTAAAAAAGAAGTTTGCCGCTGCACGACAACAGTTCAGCTGGAACTCTCTGTACTTGAACGAGGACGCGGTGCGAGAGACCGTGGCCAACAAGCTGGGAATTTCAAAGTCTCAGCTCATCAATGCCGAGTCGTCTGATGCTGCGGTGCAGCAGGCTCTGGCAGAGGCATCCGTAATCAACTCTGTTCGCCAGTACTTTGAGTCTAAAGGGGTTGATTTGCTGTCGTTCAACAAAAAGGAGCGCAGTGACAGAGTCATTTTGGCAAAGAACCTGCCTTATGGAACCAGCTCCGAAGAGCTGGCCGACATGTTTGGCCAGTACGGGGAGGTGTCCAAGCTTCTAATGCCCCCTGACGGAGGAATTGCTATCATTGTATTCAAGACCGATCCCCAGGGACGTGCAGCCTTTACCAAACTTGCATTTAGACGAATTAAGACAAGCATTTTGTATTTGGAAAAGGGTCCAAAGGGTCTGCTGGAGGAGACATCTGTCGATACAGCATCCACTGACGACGCGGTGGTTGGAAGTGGTGAAAAGGTCAAGGAGGTCGGTCCATCAGCCAAAGAGCTCCTGCTTGAGCCCAAGGACAAGGAAGAGGAAGATGTCTCGGCAGAGGCTGGAGTGCACACTTCAGTGTTTGTCAAGAACCTCAACTTTTCGACCACCTCAGCGGATCTCAACAAGCTGTTCCGATCGCTGGATGGCTTCCTTGTCGCTCATGTGCGTACCAAGGCGGACGCAAAGGATGCCAACAAGAAGCTGTCCATGGGATTTGGATTTGCCGATTTCTCCAGTCGTCGGGCTGCTGAGACCGCCATTGAGGCCCTCGACGGCTACGTTCTAGACGGACACAAGCTCCAGCTCAAGATTTCCACCCGAGAGTCGTCGGATTCGTCCTCGGTGGCTGTTCCCAAGAAGAAGAGCTCCAAGATTCTCATCAAGAACATTCCTTTCGAAACTACAAAGAAGGACGTTCGACAATTGTTTGGCACATTTGGTCAGCTGCGCGCAGTGCGTGTTCCCAAGAAGTTCGACAAGGCAGCCCGTGGTTTTGCCTTTGCCGAGTTTGTCACTGCTAAGGATGCTGAGAATGCCATGAAGGCTCTTCAGGGCACCCATTTGCTGGGACGGCGGCTGGTCATGGAGTTTGCTCACAATGATGCTACTGACGCGGAGGAGGAGATTTCTCGTATGGAAGCCAAGGTTCGCAAGCAGGTCACTAACGAGACATTGGCTGGATTGAGACTATCAGGCAAGCGACGAATGGACCTCGAGGAGGACGAGTAGTCCTCATAGGGGCTTTTTGTCATTACTACCTAATCTATTACATTAATGCAATACATGTAACACCTAACCATTCTTGAGGCAAAAGAATCAATTGAATCAATCATAGTAAACATTTCGTCTTTCTACTCAATTGTCTTTTTTCTCACCAACTGTCTCTTCTCTCCTCAAATGTGTCGTCTCGAATGATCCTCACCAAAGTGGTGGGTTAGGGTTCGCCGGGGATCGTGGATAAGACGCATTCTTTCGTGATAACATTTGCCAAAAGACGGTTGCAATGAGTTTTATGGCGAGGATTCCTCGAGTGCCCAGCGGGTTTGGCACCCGGTTCCTGTCGAGCCTCCGTGGAGGGTCTACAATGCGTGGACCAGACCGATTTTTCACCACCAATTTCCGAGCACTGCAACCGATCAAGTCGCCTCAAACCAGGGTTGCCACTGGGCCAATAATGTGGTCGTCAATTGGCATGATGGCTAGAAATTCTCGGCCTACTTTGTCTATGCTCAACAATTTCAGAGGCACATCTCGGGGGATGGCCACTCATCGCGACCTGGGACTGCGATCAAATGGCAGTTACGGGTTTGGCAATCGCCGAGGGTTCTCGTGGAGTGCGTACCAAGGGCCAATTTTGTTTAGTGCTGGAGTGATTGTGTTCAATGCGGTGGTACTTCCACTGCTTTTCCGAGTGCCATTATGGTCTAGAACTTTTCGCATGCACCCAGAATATATAGTTTACGGCATCTTTGCCATCAACTTGGCGGTGTTTGCCGGATGGCATTTGGCCAAGGGCCGAGCGCTACAAAAGGTCATGAAATATGGTCTGTTACGCAAAGATGAAGGGTTCAACAACTGGCAAATGCTGGGTTCTGCATTCAGTCATATGAGCTTTGGCCACTTTGCCATTAACATGTTTGTGCTGTTCAACATGGGTCTTCCCATGGCCAAGATGCTGGGAGCCGCAAAGTTCCTGGAAGTGTATTTGGATGGTGCCATTGCGTCGTCCCTATTGTCGGTAGTGGCACCAGCATTCTTGGGCAATGCTGCTGCGGTGCCTAGTCTGGGTGCCAGTGGTGCATTGTTCACGGTATTTGGACTGCTGGCTACCCTTGTGCCCAACACACATTTTGGATTCTTGGGTCTTCCAATCCCAATGTCTGGACAGAATGTGTTTTTGACCTCAATGGGTGTCAACGCTGCAGGATTGTTCTATAGATGGGGAGCCATTGACTATGCAGGACACTTGGGAGGATCTGTTGCCGCCGTCATCTGGGCATACATTCTGATCCGAAAGGCTAGAGAGAGTCGAAGGAACAGGCGACTATTCTAGGGTTATTCTAGGGTTATTCTAGGGTTATTCTAGGGTTATTCTAGGGTTATTCTAGGGTTATTTTAGGGTTATTCTAGGGTTATTCTAGGATTGTTCTAGGATTGTTCTGGGATTGTTCTAGGATAGTTCTAGGATTGTTCTAGGATTGTTCTAGGCATTGTGGGCCATTCATTGTGGGCCATTGGGTTGTATATACCGTGTTTTGTTAAATATTGTCTATAGACCATTAGCCTTCTATAGAGTGTTATCCTTCTGTAGGCAAAGGATATAAACTATGCACCAATAGATAAATGCGTCTATGCAACCGTGACATTGTTAGTCTTCTCGTCGTAATCCTTCGTTGAGAACATAAAAGTTGCCCGAACGCTGCTGAGCAAGCATTGTGGGATTCCAATTGTCCTTTGTCTCTTGAGCCTGGTCGTTCTCGTGGGCCTTGTCAAGAGAGAATTCATTGTCAGGGCCTCCTCCAATCTGGATCAGAGGCTCAACTCCGTCAGTGTTCACAGCGCTGACATGCTCGACAAAGATGAGCTGGGTAGCCAGCTCGGTCATCAGCTTGCGCTGTCGCTCTGGGCTGTAGTCAGATGGTCGCAGGCCACACTGCTTCAACAACTTTTCCACCAGAGTTGCGTCTGGCGCAGGGACCTCCTGAGAAGGAGCCGCCTTGTACAAGTCGGACACATTCCAGGTGGGATTGGACAGCACCTGTGCGATCTGATCCTTAGACTTTAACACCGTTCCTGCCAAGCGTCCTACCGTCATTTTCTCCTCCACAGATTATCTATCTTCACTAACCTTTACCGCCCGGGGAAGTGAAAAATGCAGTAAGCCGCGGGCGGCTGGCAGCCGCAGATCCGATCGCGAGAGCCTCATCGAGCCTCATCGCGCCTCACGAGGCCGCGCCCCCCAGAGTGGCTTGGCCTAGAAGCTGTCAGGCTCTGGCATTGGCACAGGCAACCGTACCGTTTGAATACTCTAACCGCAATGGCCTCAATGCATGTCCGCGGCATACTTTGTTTCCGCTCCCGGCGCGGTTTGTCACCGCCTAAAATACGGCTCTCCACGTGGTCCCTGAAAGCAAATTGTTTGGAGGGGAAAAAGCATACCGCCGCACATCAAGTAATGCATCGGGCTTGAAACACAGACTCATTGATTAGGGCTTTTTAGTTTTATTCTCTCCTCGAAAGCTTTGGTCTTTACCACCTGCCACTAACTTTGATCATGTCGTCTGCTCCTCTTCTTCAGGCTGCTCCTGGTAAGTATCTAGTGCGATAGAGTATTGGCATCATTTCAGGGGTTCTAACAATCAGGAAAGCGCATTGCTCTGCCAACCCGAGTGGAGCCAAAGGTGTTTTTTGCAAACGAGCGAACGTTTCTGTCATGGCTCAACTTTACCGTCATTCTCGGAGGTTTGGCTATTGGTTTGCTGAACTTTGGAGACAAGACTGGACGTATTAGTGCTGGATTGTTTACTCTGGTGGCTATGTCGACCATGGCGTATGCTCTGGTGACTTATCACTGGCGAGCTGCTGCCATTCGACGAAGAGGTTCGGGTCCTTATGATGATCGTTTTGGTCCTACCATGTTGTGTTTCTTCCTTTTGGCTGCTGTGGTGGTCAACTTTGTCCTGCGCATGTCATCCAAGTCGAACTAAGGCGAACTAATGTAATGTAATTCTTGCACATTTCCAGCAGGCAGCTGTCCAAGTTACTTGACTGGTGTCGATTCTAAATAAATCTTCTGCCATCGACTGTTAATATATTTGATGCCATCTTCCATCATTACACTCAATAAGCTGCCCTTTGTTACACTACCATACCAACGATCGAGCATCAACTGCTGCTCCATCAGTTGTCAATTGGTTCATAATTGGTTCACTGTGTCTTTGCCTTTCTGTCCCTCTATGTCTCTTTATAACGACATTTGTCGTCAATTGATAATTATTCCTTCAACGAATTCAATATACATCCCTCTATATGTCACGTGATCAATCCCGTGCCGTTCCCGTGCTATTGATACGCCTCAGGATGTGGGGCTTTTTTTTTTTTTTTTTTTTTTTTTTTTTTTTTATCAAATCTGAAATTTTCGAATCCAAGATACCAATACTCTTCGCACATTTATCATGAAGATCAAAAAGAAGCATACTTCGGGCGCTGCCCGCAATTACATCACCAGAACCCAGGCTGTCAAGAAGCTCCAGGTATCTCTGGCTGATTTCCGTCGTCTCTGTATCTTCAAGGGAATCTACCCTCGAGAACCTAAAAACAAAAAGAAGGCCAACAAGGGATCCACTGCTCCTACTACCTTTTACTATACAAAGGACATTCAGTACCTGCTCCATGAGCCCATTCTGCAAAAGTTCCGAGAGCACAAGGCGTTTGCAAAGAAGTTGTCCCGAGCTCTGGGCCGTGGTGAAGTGGGAGATGCAAAGCGGTTGAACGATAACCGTCCCCAGTACAAGCTCAACCACGTCATCAAGGAGCGATATCCTTCTTTCACTGACGCTCTTCGAGATCTGGATGACCCTCTTTCCATGCTCTTCCTGTTCGCTGTAATGCCCTCTACTGACACTATCAACCACAAGATTACTGCCGAGTGCGATAAGCTGTGTGGACAATGGATGGCTTACGTTGCTCGAGAGGGTCTGCTCAACAAGGTGTTTGTATCCATCAAGGGAGTATACTACCAGGCAATTGTCAAGGGCCAGCCCATTCTGTGGTTGGTTCCTTTCCGATTCCCTCAGAACGTTCCTCGAGACGTTGATTTCCGAATCATGGGTACCTTCCTTGAGTTTTACACCACTCTGGTCAAGTTTGTTCTCTTCCGACTGTACACTGAGGCCGACCTGGTGTACCCCCCTCCAATTAACCCTAACAAGGAGAAGGGAGTGGGTGGAATCACCGCCTACGTGCTGGAGTCCAAGGAAAAGGCGGCCGTTGCTGCTACTGCTATCACTCCCAAGGAGACTGAAGTTGATGAGAAGACTTCCAGCAAGCTGCGATTTGATGAGGCCGCAGCTGCTGATGAGAAGGACCAGCAGCAGCAAGATGTTGATAGCGAGGATGAAGAGGAAACTGGAGAGCTGGACGAGTTCAATGCTCTTCCTGCTACCGAGACTGCTGCCAGTGATGTTCTGCCTCAACCCAAGAAGGTGGAGTCGTCTTTGGCTACAATTTTCTCCAAGTTTACCTTCTACATTGGCCGTGAGGTGCCCTTGGACATTATCGAGTTTTTGATCATCGCCTGCGGAGGACGAATTATCTCGGAGGCCGCCTTGGATGAGCTTATTGACAATGAGAATGAAAAGGAATCCAACGACCCCGCCAAGGCCGCTGAAAAGGTGGACCTCAGCACTGTTACTCACCAGATCTGCGACCGTCCTGCCATCTCTCACAAGGTCCCTGGTCGCAGCTACGTACAGCCCCAGTGGGTGTTTGACTCCATCAATGCTGGAAAGCTTCTGCCTGTAGCCGAATATGCTCCAGGCGAGACTCTTCCCCCTCACTTGTCACCATGGGGAGATGCTGGTGGATACGATCCCGAACAGCCTGAGTCTGACGATGACGCTGAAGAGGAAGAGGTCGAGGAGGCCAACAGTGATGGTGAGGAGAGCGACATTGAGGAGGATGGCGAGCAGGATGATGAGCACGAGCGAGAATTGCAGCAGGAGGCTGCCGGTGTCACCTATTCGCAGGCTCCCAAGAAGGATACCAAGAAGGACAAGAAGCGCACTGCAGCCGACAAGGAGAAGGAAGAGAAGGACCTCAAGAAGATCATGATGTCTAACAAGCAGCGCAAGCTGTACGAGAAGATGCAGTACGGTCTTGACAAGAAGAAGACCCGAGAAGAGGAACTGCGCAAGAAACGAAGAAAGATTGATGAGATCAACAACAAGCTCAAGTCCAAATAATGTGCATAGCATCTAATAGACCTAAATGATAATCCAACTAGGGATACATGTGGCATTCCATTGTTTATATCAATGGAATTTGGCTAAAATTAAATAGAATTGTTAAGATTACAGTTACCAGAGTAGTTCGTCGTTCTTCTGGTCATCGTTTGGCTAATCACATTCTGCAATGGCCAACATTGTTTGAGGGATACATGCAGTTAAATCCCTAGCAATTGAGCTCAATGGGCAGAGCAAAGATATCCAGTCGTCACTACCGCTGGAATGATGCATTGGTCTTACTGCTTTGTTAAGCCCGGAAGTTATCGATGCGGTCCTGATGCGACCGGATAACGTTAACGTGCCTTGACTCGAGTGTCAAATGAAGCCCTGTCGGGCATGCTCAGTTCAAACAGGCCCATAAGGTCGAATTGAATTCTTTCCAGCTGAGAGGTAGCGTTAGCAATGGCATCCACGTCCACTAGCTGCTTTACATTGATCTCTGCTCGAACGGTCCACTGGCCCGATGGATCCAATAATTGGATTTTCTCGCCGCTGTCTTTACTTTCCTCTTCAGTAGCTGCTCCTGTCGCATCCACCTCTTTCATGTCCTCGTCTTCCTTTTCGCGGGGAATAAAAGTCCGGAACAGAGTCACTACTACGTCTCCCATTACAAATCTATACCCACGAATGAAATACTCATACGAAAATGTGTATCCCAGGTTATTGAGAAAGTCCAGCATATTTCCTTCTACCACCTTTGAACTGAACATTGATCTCGATGTAACTTTGCGTTTGCCAGCTTCAGGGATCTCACTCAATCCAACCTCCCAGTCTCGTGTAGCCAAAGCCTCTGCGTTCCCATCACCATATAGCTCTATTGGAAGAGTCTCTTTTCCTTTGATCAGCGAGCTTGTGGAGGTAATGCGGTACTGTTCAATTTGATTGACCTGACCGGCTGCCAGCACCGGCGTGAAGGGGTTTCTCGGGGTCCATACAAGGCAGTGGTCGAAAACCGAGCTAGGGTGCATTCCCGCCAACGCCGCTAGCGTATGAAGAGTGATCTTAATCTCCCCGTCCTGAACGGACCCATGAAGCGAGAGTTGCTGGTGCATTGGTTCGTTCAATACCTTGTTGATTCACGATACGACACGAACGAAAGTGAGCCGCTCGGTGAGAAATCCACTTCTCGGTGACCGTATCCTTCGTTTTGCTCTGCATCGTACCGTTCGTTTCAACTGCAGTCACTCCTTGGAAGATAGAATTCAACTCTTGGTATTTATTCCTGGACTCTTGCATAATTTTTATTTTTATTTTTTGGGGGATATTGTCGGGATCCTGATACGAGATACGAAAAATGGAGTCGAAATTGAATCCCCGAACTCGGCATATGGAGTTCAGCGGCGTGCCGGGCGCTTTAGCCATTACATTTGGGCTGCCCCTGCTGATTAACGCGTTTGCATTGGTTTGCAATGATCGATCATGTACTGTGCAGTCAATTGGACTTGACCGAATCCGACTGGAGCTGGCCGAGCGAAAGTTCCTCTCCTGGGAAGCAGCGTACGCGTACGCAGCGTGGTTTTTTAGTTTGGTCCTGTTGGACCGCATTGTTCCAGGCAAGTCTGTACAGGGAACCAAACTGCGAGATGGCTCGCATTTGCAGTATTCGTTCAATGGTACAATTGTTGTGGTGATTCTGTTTACCACCTTGGCAGCGCGAGCAATCCAGACCCAGTTTGCCCTTCCTGAGCTGCAATTTGTATATGATCATTTGCTGGAGATTGCCAATGTAGCCATTGTTTCGAGTTTCATTCTTGCCTTGTATGTGTACATTGTGTCGTTTTTGCACAAAAAAGAACCAATTTTGGCTGAAGGAGGTAACACTGGCAACCCAATTTACGACTGGTTCATTGGCCGGGAGCTTAACCCCCGCATTGGCAGCTTTGACATTAAGCTGTTTTGTGAAATGAGACCGGGGCTGCTGTTGTGGGTAGTCATCAATCTGGCAATGCTTCACCACCAATGGCTCAAGTACGGAACTGTGTCGGACTCAATGGTCTTGGTATGCATGTTCCAAGTGTACTACGTTGTTGAGGGCACGTTCTATGAAACTGGCTTGATTAGTATGATGGACATTACTACTGACGGGTTTGGATATATGCTTTCGTTTGGAGACCTTGCGCTTGTTCCATTTACATACACTCTGCAATCACGATTCCTTGCAGACCATCCCGTTGATTTGGGAGCAATTGGAGTGGCAGGAGTGCTGGCGGTATACTTTACTGGGCTCATGATCTTCCGTCTGTCCAACAATGAAAAGAACAAGTTTAAACAGGGCCATCCCAGCACTAAGCATCTCAAGTACATTCAAAGTGCTTCTGGATCCCGGCTCATCACCTCTGGATGGTGGGGAGCAGCCCGACACATCAACTACTTTGGCGATTGGCTAATTGCATGGGCATTTTGCCTTCCTACTGGATTCTCTACCCCAATTACCTATTATTTTGTCATCTTTTTCGGAGTGCTGTTGATCCATCGTGAGACCCGAGACGAAGCAAAGTGCGCTGCCAAATATGGACCTACTTGGGTTGAGTACAAGAAGCTTGTTCCCAGTAGAATCATTCCCGGAATCTACTAATATGGTTTCTATAGAATACAAGTAACTTCAATTGCACAACTCGCTGAGTAGAATCTACTAACCGGTTCATTCTGTTCATTTCTATTGAATACAAATAACTCCATCAATTGCACAATCGCCGGGTCTTCTATAGAATACAACTCTCATCAATTGCAAATTCGTTTGAGTACGTGAGTAACTATTTTGTCTTCTTCTCCTTCATCTCCTCAGTATCCTCCATAAATGCTGCAACAACATAGCCAATCAGAACAATGTTGGCCACCAAGGCGGCAGTTCCGCCAGATACAATGGATCCCCAGTTGAACACGTTTTGCAGAATGAAAAAGCACGTAACAGGGGCAATGATCATGGCCGCGGTGAAGAAGATGAGCTTGCGCACCACGGTTCTAGTTAGCTCAGCTCGTCGCACACATGTTCCATCTAACAGTACTTACAATGGCACCTCCGGCCTCGTCGTGGCAGGAGCACTGTCAGCCATTTTAATTAAGATCAAATATCAAATATACCTTCACCTTCAGAGTTCAATATAATCCAGTGTATATGGATTTGCGCCGCACGGGGCTCGGGCCCTTTACGCGTCTGGGCAACTCACTGTAGAAAGGTTTAATCTTGACTTGTGGACGCTGATAAAGCATTAATGGCAAAGAAGAGCTTGCAGAGTGTGCAGAGGAGGCGGTCCAGTAGTGCGGATTCGTATCGGCCTGAACAAGACAGTCCTGAGCGAGAGAAGGCGTCGCGAGGGCCGCTAGGCGCTAATACGAGGCTCCATGCAGTGGAGAAGAAGGCGGTGAAAATCAACAGTTTGCGAGTGCAAAACACGTGGCCCCAGTTGAGCGACCATGGAAGAGCATCAGCAATTCAAATACTTAGCAATTGCGCAGTTCCGGTGCTGAACCAGGTCAGAGGAGACAAGCTACGCCACGAGGTCCACGAGCTTCTGAGCCAGTTTGTCAACCAAGCAACGGATCAATTGGAGTCCCTTCGAGTTCCTCCTACCACTAAAGACGTTTTCTTTCGAACTGACGGCATTACAAGTACCTGCGTCCAGCTGGAACGAGCATTGGGGCCCCTATTAGACCAGGTGGCCCGTGTAGAGGACCAATTGCAAGCAGAAAGAGCCAAACTGGCCTCAGACAGTCAGTATCTGGACAAGCTCAAAAAGGACCATGCTCGCCATGTCAATTCTGACACTCGGGCTACCAAATCAGCCCTCCAGCTGGTCCAATCCGTTGACTCTCCACCAGCTGCGGACAACGACGACAATGACGATGATGACGATGATGAATACCTTGACCAGGCCGAATTGGACGAATTGAATGACTTGCAACACTCTTCCTTCGATGCTGATAATGATCAATTGGACGACCACCTTGATCACCTAGGTAACCAAGTGTGCGGCAAGCTGGCGGTCCAACTTAGCCAGCTGCAATCCGAGACCGCGGGTATCAGGCAAGTTCTCCAAGTGGCCGAGCAAATTGAGCGCCAATTGACCTCCGCGTCCACCTCCAAACCCAATTGACCAAAACTTCGTCCACCAATGGCCAATTTTGCTAATTTTGCCAATTTTGCCAAACGGAACATGGGCGCCGCACGCAGCGAAACTGGCAGCACGGGCACAGGTGGTCACAGATCCAGCCGCGCCGCCTCCACTCGTCGGTGCGGTCCCCCTAGAGGGAATTGACAACTGCCACCAAAGGTTGGATTTGAGCGCGTGTCGACAGTAGTGTGTGCAGGCGTGAGTAGCGGATAAGAGCTGTTCAACAACTTTGGTAACTAGTGCGGCCAGGAAAGAGTGGTCGAACTGTGTTATTGGCTTGTGTAGACACGTAGCGGTCCGTTGACAGTACGTGTGTGTGAACCCAAGTTTGGCAACCTCATAAGGAGCCATTGATTGGGACCTTTTTCGAGTGCATTGTGCATACAGGTCGAGACGGTATTACGATGAGTGCTTCAGGCAGTACTGGCAATGCCGGCAATGCTGGCAATGCTGGCAATGCTGGCAATTCTGGCGGTGCTAGCAACAACAACACCAAATCTTCCGGACGCCAGACCCAGAACAGGGGTGGTAACCGCCGGTCCAATGGGTCCTCGAGCAATGCCGGCGATAAAAAGGGATCTGGATCTTCGGGAGGTTCTGGACCCCGCCAAAGTGCATGGAATTCCACTAACAGTACCATAACTGGCAAAGCTACTGGCCAGCAGCAGCAGCAACAACAACAGCAACCGCAACAGCAACAACAGCAGTCGCGTTCGACTTCGAGCTCGCCATCGAATGCAAATGTAGACGAAGCTTCTTCAAAGCATATGCATGACCGGGTCAACTATTTGTTTGTCAAATCAATTGGGTGCCAGGCGGTAGTTACGGTGAGCTCTGGAGCTCAGTTCAAAGGTCTGCTTAGCGCCATATCTGGTGACGGCGAGGTGAACGTGGTGCTGAAATATGCTACAAAGATTGCTGCTGCTCCCGGGGAGGAGCAGACTGATTCGGCCAAAGAAGGAGAAAAGTTTGACAAGCTGGTGGTCATGTCCAAGGATCTAGCCGAGATTTCAGTAGAGGCCCCCGACTTGACCCCCGATAAGCAGGCTGACAATGCTAATGGCGAAACGTCAAAGGCGACCCAGCGTACCGGTTTCAGAACTGATACCGACATTTCTGGGTCCAAGCAGTTCTTTGAACGAGAATTGCAGCCCTGGAAGCCTGACGCAGACATTGATCTCAACACCACCCTGGAAGATTCCAGCAGCCTGGACCACAACTGGGACCAGTTTGCCGCAAACGAGCAGCGGTTTGGAGTGCAGTCTACTTACGACGAGCACTACTACACCACGGCCATCAACAGAAACCTGCCCAACTTTAGCGAGATTGAAAAGAAGGCCGAGAAGATTGCTGCTGAGATTACCGACTCGTCTCACGGAGGCAATGTGCACTTGGCGGAAGAGCGAGGAGTGGCTGTAGACGACAGCGGGCTCGACGAAGAAGACAAGTACTCTGGAGTCGACCGAGGCACAAAGTCGTTTGCGGCCGCTGCTGCTGCTGGTGTAAAGAAGAGTGATGATAGTGCCGGTAGAAGGGCCACTCCTCCATCTAACAACCCTAACAAGTATACTCCTCCTCAATTCCGGCCTCCCAACGGAAGCCCTGGTCAGGGAATGCCCTATGATCCTGCCATTATCTCTGGTAAACTGGCCACTCCTGATGGTCGACTGACTCCTAAAACCAAGGAGACTAAAGAATCTAAGGAAACCAAAGAACCAAAGGAAACTAAAGAAACTAAGGAGACAAAGGAGGAGAATAAAAATAAAGATGGCAAACAAGGTCCCTCTAAATTCCCATCAAAGGGAGGAATTGAAAAAGAGCTGGTGGGCAACTTCCGCCAGTTTGTGTCAGTTGAGGTAGAGCGTCTCAACCAAAAGAAGCAGTTTATGCAAAAGAAGGAAAAGAGCGATCGTCTGAACGACTTTAGAAAGTTCTCCGAGGGATACAAGATCAATGCGCCCGTGCCCCCTGATTTGCTGCCAATCTTAGCTAAGGGCAAAGACAAGCAAGAGCAGATTAAGCAGCGTGCATCCAGCTCCAACTCGGCCAGCCCGGAAACTAAAAAGGTGGTTCCGGATGTCCAGGCAAAGGCCACTGACACTAAGCAGCGGTCTCAGTCGCCTCAGCAGCAGGCAAAGGAGTCAAAGCCTGGTACTCCTTCCAGCACCACTAGCTCGGAAGCTGGTCCAAAGAAGCATACTTTTAACTTTAACGTGCCCGAGTTCAAGCCCAACCCTTCGGCACATTCGTTTACCCCTGGCCAGTCTGGCGTGGCAGGCTTTGGCAGTCCAAAGTCGCCCTCTCCAGCAAAGACAGCAGTGCAGCAGCAGCGTTCGCCTGCCCAGAAACCTGCTCCTGTGCGCAGCAGCCCTGTACCGCCTAGCTCTGGTGCAAATTCTGCTGCAAATTCTGCTGCAAACTCTGGTGCAAACTCTGGTGCAAACTCTGGTGCAAACTCTGCTGGTACCGATAGCAACGCTGCCAGCACTCCTAGTAACAATGGCAGAGTTCCTACACCGTCAATGTTCTTTGGCCAGAACAAGACTATTAACGCAAAGCCTAGAAAGGGCAAGTTCAACCCGTTTATCCGTGCAAAGCGGGACTACGACGCCCAAGTACAGGCTGCCAAACAAAGTGGTGCAGAGCCTCCTCATCATGTAATCGAAAGAGCATGGGTTCAGGGTCCTACTTGGCCTGCTGGACCGTCCGACAAATCGTACCTGGCCATGTTCGCGTCCCCCGAGGCAATGGCCCAGCGGCAGTTCATGATGAGCGGAGGTCCTAGTCCAAGAGGCAACATGGCTTTCCCAGCAATGGGAGGAATGATGCCAATGATGCAACCAGGATTCGACGACCCCAACCTTCGCATGATGGGATCTCCAGTTCCTGGCCAGGTGATGCCTGGATTCATGCCCTATGGTGCTCCTCAGTACATGCCCCCTCAATACTACGGCAGAGGCCCTGGAGGTCCTCCACAACCGTTCATGGGTTCGCCGCAAATGATGAACCAGGGTGCCTTTCCGGTAGCCTACGTTCACCCGGGGTCATACCAAACCTCTCCTCGCGGTCCTAATGCGATGATGCAAGGATCCGGATCAGGGCCTCCCTCGGGAGGGTCCCGTCACAAGGGGGGACGCAATGCTCAAGAGAATTCCCCCCGCCGCTAATGCTAGGATAGACATGAGTTACGACGTAGGATGCAAGGAGCACCATTACTACACTATCACTAACTGTCGTCAATAGCTGTCGTCATCTACGAATAGTTGTTATCGTAGCTATTTCTAATTCGTTCATCATCATAGTTATCGAATCATTGTATCCATTTTTGCTGAATGTCGTCCATCAGCTACTATATAATGTCGTCGTGATGTCGCCATGATAAATATCGTCGTGGTGGTGAGCCGTTCTTCTTCATGTCTTCATGGACTCGAGGCCCGAGATGTGGGATTGAAAACTGTAAATCCCGGCTGTGGCGAATCGTTAACGGCCAGAGAGTATGCCAGAATGGTCATGTAAAGGAAGGAGAGGTAGAGGTTGGTGAGGACGAGGACGATTTCATCAACTCTCAGGGTCGGGTGCTGAATCTCAAGAAAAAGACCCGATCCATCTACGACAACAAGAGTGTGCAGTTTGCGGGAAAGGATGCAAATGCGCTGTATTTGCAGTGTGTTCAGTATATTCTTCGCAAGCAAGTTGAGTGGCTCGTAGAGAGCCAAGGTCTGAGTCCTCAGCTGGTTCGAGTAGTAAAAAGCCTCTGGGGACTCTATCTAGAAGACACCCAGTTTGCATCGACAGTGTTTGACAATCCTAATGATAATGACGGTAATGAAAACGATAATGTAATTGAAAATGACAACGAGAATGGCAACGTGAATGATAACAACGATAACAACGATAATGATGACGAGAATGACAACGATGACGATGAAAATGAGAGGAAACGGCCAAAAGGAAAGGTGATTGTGGATTCAAAAGTCGATATCATCCATACTCCCTTGCTGTGTTACCTGGGGTGCGTGTTGCTACGAATTCCTGTGTATATTTATGACTTTAACAGATGGATCTATCGATACCAACTGCCTTATATGAAGGGACTGCTGTTACTTCCGCCGTCAATGGTGCGCCATCTGGGGTCTCCTCATCATATCCGACTAACTCCGCGAACTACGCCAACCGAAGATAAGCTCCATGAACATCTTCAGCTGTTGGTAGACCACTTTTCCCGGTTGCATGGCCTGCAATTCCCCCGGCCCAATTGGCGGCCCTTGGTATTCAAAGTAGTGTACGACTTGATGCTCCCTCCCGAAGTGTACTATGCGGTTGACAAGCTACTGTTTGAGGAGCTCAAGATGCAATTAGACCTTCCTAAGCGTGCAACCAGTCGAAATCTGGGAGAACAGCTAGTGGCATACCCAGAGGTGATGATAGTGGCCGCCGTAGTGTTGTGCACCAAAATGTGCTTTGGCCTGGATTCTGTTAACAGACCTACAGTAGGAGCGGACATGAAGGATTCGCCGGCCACAGTAGCTTTTGATGTAGACGTGTGGATCGATCTAGTGCGCAAGCTGTGGATCGAGGACGAGTCTTTTTCAGAGGCTGACGACCGCGATGTCCTGTACTGGGACAAGGATAAGCTTGACCGGTACTTGGCGTGGTACGAGGATAGCTTCATCCATCCGTCCAAGAAGCTGGGCACTAGTGCCTCCGAGAGCCTGTCTGTTCCAGAACGACGTCTACTATCTCTGTTCCCTCTGGGCCGCTATAATGACAAAGGGCAGGTAGAGCAAGACTCCACCGGGGGTGGTGGTGATAATGGCAAGCCATCAGTAGTTCCGCGGCCAGGAATTATGATGGAGCTCAATCGGTTTTTGCAGTCAACTCTACAGTCCCAGTGGACAGAAGGGGACCCCACAGAAACTGAGCAAGACAGCTCACCAGGATCTCGATTCCCTTCTTTCCGCATAGAGTCTGCTTCGAATCCTCCTCCTGTGATTGATACTCTCTGCAGAGCGTCTGCCCGAATGGCTGCCGCCAGTCTCAGCACCTTTCGGTCAGTTTTGTTTAACCTTGAAAAGAAGACTCGCCAGACAATGGTTGTCCAGCCCCGACGCAATGAGCTAGCAGCACAAAGAGCAAAGGCCAGGGAGGCCAAGCAAGCAGAGCTAGCTGAAAGAGCCAGAAGGGCCGCCGAAGCAAAGCAGGAAAGGCAGGAAAGGCAGGCAAAGGAAAAGGAGGCTAAGCAGACAAAGCAGGCAAAGGAAAAGCAGGAAAAACAGACAAAACGGGCTAAGCAGGCAAAGGCAAATGAAGCCAGTCAAGAGGAACCGTCAAATGAGTAATTAAAGGATACATGATCAGGATACATGATCAGGATACATGGTCAGGATACATGATCCTATGTAATATATAATCAGTTATGCCGACATTTTCATGTCAATCTTAGACTGGGGCTTGTAGTCGTGAAGAATAAAGTCTTCGTACTTGAAATCATCAATATCAGTAATGTTTCGTGCAAAAGTGAGCTTTGGGAATGACCCAGGAGTGCGTGCAATCTGTACCTTTAATGGTTCCACATGGTCAGAGTACACATGGGCATCTCCCATTGTATGAATGAATTCTCCCGCGTCCATATCGCAAACCTCGGCGATCATGCGTGTCAGTAGGGCGTACGAAGCAATGTTAAAAGGAACCCCCAGGCCCATGTCGCACGATCGCTGGTACATTTGGCACGACAGCTGGGGTCTACCACCTTCCTTGGGGAAGGACACATAGAATTGACAAAACATGTGGCATGGAGGCAGCGCCATGGACTTCAAGTCCTTGGGGTTCCAAGCAGACATGATAATGCGACGGTCATACGGGGTCTCCTTGATCTTTCGGATCACTTCGGCCAATTGGTCCTCTCCTTGGCCAGTATAGTCGGTCTCGCAATCCTTGTACTCTGCTCCAAAGTGTCGCCATTGGAATCCGTACACTGGGCCTAAATCGCCTTCTCGCCGGTGGCTCAGGCCCTGCTTGTCCAGAAACTCTCGAGATCCATTTCCATCCCAAATGCGTACTCCCTTTTCAGACAGCTTCTTGCCATCAGTGCATCCAGCTACAAACCACAATAGTTCCTCGAGCACGCCCTTGTAATAGACCCGCTTAGTGGTTAACAGAGGCAAAGTGTTATCGCGTAACGAGAATCGGAGCTGAGGAGGGGCAAAAAGGGAGTACGTACCGGTTCCAGTGCGATCCTGGCGGTACTCTCCCTCTTCTATAATTCGTTTGCACAGGTCCAGGTACCCCTGTTCGTCCAAGTTTATATGTCCGGTCATTTGTTTCGAGGGTAGATGAAATTTCAAAACGCGTCGCGATGATTTCTGATGACTTCTAATTAACTTACCGGTTCGGCATCTCTCCGCAGCCGCACCCATCCCGAGCCCAAGAAGGGTCCAAAACGACTAAAACTGCCAACAATTAGCATTACAAATACACCTACACGCTGCAATGCGAACGAATTGAATATTCTTATCCGTATTTCCATCCAAATACACCTCCGGGCCTAATTATAGACCCCATGGTCCGGTCTGGCGCTGCATTTTCACGAGCGGCCTTGGTTCCGGGATTTCTCGGCCATTGGCTCCGCTACCGGAGAGGGAGCGCGGCTTAGGCGGGTGTGGGGATTTAGTCATTTCTGGTGATCTGAAAAATCCTTAAAAAACCACCCTTTTTCATTCCCCGAGTTTAGTTTGGCCGTTTGAAATGATCCGAACGGTGGGAAAGTCGCCATTGGCGCGTTCCTCGAGGGCCGTGCTGGGCGGAGTTCGAAACAACTCGTCCATCTCGGCTCTGGCTTACAAGGTGCTACACCGAAACACAAGACAGCCTCCGCTGCCAACTATTGATACTCCTAACTGGTCTACTTCGGCTGCCATCTCATCCATCCTGTACGAGACCCCTATCCCTACTCGGGAGCAGACCAAGCCCCATGTGCTGAACTGTCTGGTTCAGAACGAGCCCGGAGTGCTGTCCCGAGTGTCGGGAACTCTTGCTGCTCGTGGGTTCAACATTGACTCTTTGGTAGTATCCAACACTGAGGTCAAGGACCTGTCTCGAATGACCATTGTTCTGCACGGTCAGGAGGGAGTCGTGGAGCAGGCCCGTCGCCAGATTGAGGATCTGGTGCCCGTGTGGGCTGTGCTGGACTACACCCACGCTCCAATTGTGCGACGAGAGCTGCTGCTGGCTAAGGTGTCGCTGCTTGGACCAGAATACTTTGAAGAGCTGCTGGCTCACCACGGTCAGGCTCAGGCCGCTGCTGCTGGAGAGCTGAAAAAGGAGGAGTTCAAGGTTAAGGATTTCCACCCCAACAACATTGCTCGATCCGAGGCTCTGCGTCACAAGCACCAGCATTTGGAGGCCATCACAAAGCTGGCCCAGCAGTTTGGAGGCCGTGTGGTTGACATTTCCGACCGCAACTGTATTGTAGAGCTGTCGGCTAAGCCTGAACGTATCACCTCCTTCATCCACCTTCTTCATCCATTTGGAGTTCTGGAGATTGCCCGCTCGGGAATGACTGCCCTGGCTCGTACTCCTCTGGACAGTGGCAACGAGAGCGCTGATGCCAAGTCTGCTGAGGAAATTGTCGAAGCCGCTGACCTTCCTCCTGGTTAAATGTAGATATATTACACCTAGTTTGTAACTGACCTTTCTTGGTATATTTAAAATTATATCCAGTGTATGCAACTGGCCATTTCCAGGTCATTTCTTCTGATTATTCTCTAGGTTATTCTCTAGGTTATTCTCTAGGTTATTCTCTAGGTTATTCTCCAGGTTATTCTCCAGGCTATTCTCCAGGCTATTCTCCAGGTTATCAGGTCATTCTCCAGTTATCAGGTTATTCTTCTATACAATAGCAAATACCTATACGATTAGAATTAAAAGCACGCCCCGGCTGTGGACGTGATGCTACTTTGATTGAATGTTAGCTTGGGCTTGAATGGGGATATCGGTTAGGGTGACCTGTCCTAGCGGAGTGGAGAGGATTGTGTCCACTAATGCCTCTACCCACACTGGAACAGACCCTTCGAACATGAGTTGCCGAACGATTGATCCAAATACTCCATCATTGACAACTTGAATTGGCACAGAGTCGATGCTAAACTGAACCACATAATTGTTGTCGTCGTTAATAGTAGTATCACAGTCAGCCCATTCGGGTAATTGCAAATAGGCAAACTTCTGGTGACTGTCAACATCAAAGAGAGCAACGTCTCCCTTGACCTTGATGGCCCGAAGATCGACGTTTCTGTCAATGGCGAGGCCCTCTGGTGTGTTAAGAGTGATCCTGACCATAGCACTAACTCGAGGAGTACGAGACCAGCCATGGCCAAACAAGTCCACCTTGAATCCGTTGAATTCAATCTTGTTGATCAAATTGTCTCCTTCCTGTTTGCCAGCAAACGCAAAAGAGTAGCTGAGCCCTCGTAACAAACTGGATAGCCAGGAGGGCAAGCCGGCATCCTGGTGTGCTGACCCACGAACGGTGACAAAGTTGTCGGCGCCTGCCAAGTAGTTGCCTACAAATTTGTCAAGCGGAGACTTGTTGGACCCTGCGCACGAAGTTGTCAGATCAGACGGAAGCTGGTCAATGCCGGACTGAACAGTTACATCCAGCCCTCTAGGGCCAGAGCTGCTAAAGTCGATCTCAAACGGTGCAGTACCTCCGTCGGAAACGGTGATAACCTTGTCTTCATCACACCCTGCTACCATCAACTCCCAATTGAGACTGGGAATGCTTGCTTGGAAACCAGCCAGAGGACCGGCATCCTTTACATCTACATGGACGTCAGTGCTGACGTCTAAGCCATAGGATTTTGGCCCAGGCACCATAGATACATTGCCAACAGTAACATCAAACTCTGGTTTGGCTCGGGATGGACCATTCGGCCCATTCTCTCCTCCATTATTATCATCGTCGTCGTTGCCATCATTATCGCCGCCGTCGCCTGAGCTGATAGTTTCATCATACGTGACAGGATAGGGGCCCAGTGATAAAAGGCCCTTTTTGATTACTACACTCCCAACGCTCCGGAATGTCACAGGCTCGGTGGTGAATAAGATCTTGTTAAAAATGGCAGTCATTGTATCGCTGTCGCCAAAGTCATTAAGAGTTACTATAGTATTAAACGGGTATGGGACATTCTCCTTGCCCACAATCACCTTGACTGGAGGGAAGCTGGCACTGACAACTTCATCGCCTGGTCCTGGTCCTTTCGATTCTAGAGACTCTGTGGATTGCAAAGCTTGCGAGGGGGACATGTCGTACAGATACACATTCATGTCTGAGCAATTGGCAGTAAAACTATGCATAATCTTTGCTCCGGCCCTGACTATCGATCGTCGAAATGAGCCCGAAATGACACTATAATCCAATTCATATGTTCCTTGTACCCGCAATAACACCCCTTTGTCGTTGATATCTTCGAGAGCCAGCTGTGATAGCTGCACCGTAGGCACCTTTTGTAGCTCATGCTGGAGTTCATCGACTCGCATGGAATAGAACATGGCTATAGTAGCGATAATCAAGCACACGAATACCGCGATCATTTGTCGAGTTAGCCCAGTGCCACAGTATTCTGACGACTCATCCGACAAATCTGATCTCGAACTAGACGTCGAGTACCCTCCGCTCTCCTCATCATGGCGGCTGCCGTAATTGCTAGGTCCTGCTCTAGGCGCTATGAGCGGATCCCGTTCATTCTCTCTCCATGGATCACTGTTCCCGCCCTTGGACTGCGAGCCCATGGCGATGTCGTTAGCGTCTTTAGCTGCTGCTGGTGATACTAGAGATGTTGCTACATGCATGCTTCACGTGGTTGACAGTGCACGTGCGGCGGGTGAGGCGACATTGTTCAACATTGTTCAACTTCTCGGAGACTCCGTCAACCGTCACGTTTTATCGTTTGGACTGTTCATGCGAAGAACAACTAGTCAATTCCTGTTCTGCGGATTATGTGCTGGTTCGGAGTTGTGGTAGTCTTTTCCGACGTTTGTACTTGAACTCTCTGAACTCTCTAGGGTGTGATCACAAATAGATACCGACTCAATTGACTGTCCTGAGAAACTGGGCATGTTGGGCCATGCCTTTCTGTGTCGTAAATATCATTACAATTGATGTAATTAATATTAGAACGCAAGGTAGCGTATCTCGCATGCGTTATGCATTGCATCTAGGTCATGCAGTCTGGCATGTCGTTCTGCCCTCTGTTCAAGGGAATATTTGCCTTGATATCTGGTGTACTGGTAAGCTTTGCTAGGATGCTAGAGGTGCCAGTTGTTCTTTTTAGTCTATATCAATGTACTTACATGTAATTACTGGATTTCCATAAAATTCGTTGAGATAATTCCACCGACAACACCTCTGTGTGCTATTTGACCACCACAAGAAATACGAAATGACAACCTCAGAATGTTACTCAATTACGCCAACATCGACAGAGTAAATAACTAAAATAACCTTCCTTCCACATCACAATGCCTCATACTAAAAAAAAAAGAGCCAAAAAAACGCCCCTATTCCATAGGAAAAAAAAAGGCAAAAAAATTCTCCTGGGGGTGAGTCGAACACCCGATCTCAAGATTACAATGTACCATTACAGTCTCGCGCCTTAGCCAGCTTGGCCACCAGGAGGCGATCTGGAAAAAGAATTTCCACAGCCCTACACGAGTTGGAGGCCCAAAACGCACGGCTGAAGCACACTTTTTGGGCAAGAATTTCAAAAAATTGCGTTAAAGTTGGTTCGTGGCCGAACGGTCGGGGACCTCCTTTAAATGTGGGATTGATCGCGCGTACTCGCCACTAAAAGGCCTAGGCCTCCAATTTGCGAGTGGGAAATTCGGTGTAACACTTCCCTCTGAAATACTCACGTGCTCTTGAGAGCACCTCGCGAAAGCGGGGAGCAGCGTTATCAGAAATGAAGCAATAGCAGCATGGGAATGGCGCTGTGAGGGATTGCGCGGGTGACCGTAGCTTAAGTGCAATGCGCGATTCAGACGTCTGAACCTCGATACCGATCACAATTCTACATTTACACTTTTTGTTTTTATCACTTTGCCTTTATTCCTTGAGATGAACCAGTTGTATTATATAGACAAAGCTATATATTTGCTGTTGTGACATAGATTCGCCGTACAGATCTCGACAAACGCTTTTTGCAGCTTAAGATGCTGCCCAACTTGAGAAGAATTTTTGCATCGTTTAGGACCGAACAGGAAGAAAGGGAGTATTCGCGACAGGCCTTTTTTAACCTGATTGGATTCCTTGGTACTTGTGTAGCGTTTAGTCTGGTTGCTCAAAAGCTGTCTTCCCGGTCTCTTCAGTAAAATGCTTCGCGTACGCGGTGTATCACGTCTCGGTGCGCGGTTAGGGTTAGGCAGAGTCGTTCGAGGGGTAGCAACTATTCAGGGGCCAGCACAAGACCATATTGATCCTCGGGTCAAGAATTATGTCAGTGCGGACGACTCTTACCTTCCGCTGCGCCTGGACAAGGTCAGTCCGATGGCTCTGTTCCGACCACAAAAGTTTTCTGTTACTGATTTGACCACTCAGTACTGTGAACTGCGGTCATTCTATCAGTTTATAATGAGCGAGCCCCCAATTGACACCCGGCGGATGGAAGAGGGAACCCGAATTCACAAGGAGTTGGAAGATTCTGCCAAAGTTGCTGTCCAAGTGCCGGAACAGGCGGTCCAGACTCCAGAGGACGCGTGGGCAGCAAAGTTCTTGGCCAACATTGACACCATTGAGCAGTTTCATCAAAATGGAATGACCCGAGAGCTCTATGTGTTTGGCACACTTCGGGGCCACCTTGTGACAGGATATATAGATCTGGTAGAAAAGACTGCTGACGAACAGTGTCGGATCGTGGATACGAAGACTCGAAAGAGCCATTCTCTTCCAGTGGAATCCCAACAAGCGTCGGCGTTCCATCAGTTGTTGCTGTACCATGAACTGTTTGACCAGCTGCGAGGCGATCCTGTAGACATGAATGTGCTAGCAGACAGGATGGCCATTGACCCGCAACGGCCAATCAGTGAAATGCTACTGGAAACGTTTGGAAAGCCTGGTTCCCAAGACCTGCAGTCGGTTTACGAACACCTAAAGCAGGCTTTCAGTACGCTGCCTCCTCCAAGCTCTAACCTACGAGTAGACTACATGACCAACGTAGGACGAGGAGTCCACCGCCATGTGACGACACTAGCATCGATTGAGTACCAATTCGACCCAACCGTTCTCGACGAGCTTGTAGAGTTTTCTCTAGCGTTCTGGCAAGGGCAACGAAATCCATTGGGCGTGCAGGCTCATGAACTAACAAAATGTGAGTGGTGTCCAATGGCACCCAAATGCAAATGGAGAGAGTCTCTGGAGTCTTGACCATCACTGAACCATCATTGAAGTGTCTAATCTATATTTATTAAATTTAGTCCATTAGCTATTATGAGTGCCATGCACAGTTAATATTATTCACAAAAGAGTTACAACCTCAGCCTGTGCGAGGGACCCGGTGATTGTATAATACAATGAGGGGACATACTGTGGAATTCAAACCCATCAAATAAAAAAAAGAGAAAAAACGAGCGCAAATATGATCCCACAACCCTCCCAAGACGATTATTTTTGGGTTTGTTTTGTTGTCTTAAAACTTGTTGTTGGACTTGTCCTTGGCCTTTTCGTTATCGTTCTGACGTCGGTTAATGTAGAACTTTGCCATCTCGTACGAGGTCCAGCAAATGGCAGTGGATGGCATGTTTGCTACTACTCGAGGTCGCAGACCCCGTAAAAAGCCATTCATTCCTGAAGTGTTGTAAATGTACTTTGCTCCCGAGTAGAATGAGTTGACCGAGGTAGCGTTGGGGTTGTATCCTCGGGTCTGGAGCAGAGTCTTGATGACATCCAGAGGAGTAGTGATAGCGGCCGCAGTGGCACCAGCAACTCCTCCAGCAACACAGTGGACCAAGGGGTCATGAATGCGTTTGGGGTTGAGAATCTTGGAAGCAGTCTCATACATGACAAAGTTTACTGCCGTGAAAGGTACGTTCATGATCAGGGTAGTAGGATAAGACACGTAAAAGGCAGATAGTCCCTCACGACGGTAAATGTCGAGGGCACAATGCGAAAAGGACCGGTACTTTTGTCCGTAAAGCTGCATACGCTGCTTGATCACATCAAATGGGTTCATTAGCGCATCCGAACTGGTGGTGGCAGAAGCTCCTGCAATGGCGGCCACCACTGGGTGGTGAGCGTGGTCGTCATTACCTCCCAGAGAGTTCTTAACTGCCTCGTAGACAGCAAAGTAAACTGCGTGGGCGGGACCAGCGCCAATTACCACCGACGAGATACCTCGCCAAAGCGACATTGCTCCTTCCGTAGAGGAGATCTTGGATACTGCGTTAACAATACCAGAGTACAGGTTACCGGACGACGCCGCCTGCATTCGGGTCTTGATGGCGTCTACAGGGTACATTACTGTGTGCTCCATGATACCAGCAAACGCTCCCGCCATGAGGTTTGCGGTCAAGGTCGAGTTTTCCGGAAGCGATTCATAATCATCTTCGCACTCTACCGCTGACAAGGGCTGCTCAATAGAGCCCGCAGCCTTTGTAGTCTGCTGCTGTGGCTGCTGCTGTTCCTTGAGGAACACAGCATCAGGTTGGGACACTCCTGGCATTATCGTACGGGGGACAATGTCAAAGAACCAAAAAAAAATTTCAAACAATTACAACAATTAACCGATGATCAAACAATATGGCGGAGCGCAAGTTTGCCACAAAGCTAGCCTGATGCCTCCTAAAAATAGATTAAACCAGTGGCAAATACCGTGGTCGAGATGCTGGCAACTGTTCTTCCCGCTGGGAAACTAAAAGTGATGAAGGGTGCAATACTCAGCAAGAACTCCTCGGCACCTTGTGATCAGAAGAGGAAAAATCTGATAAAAATGGTCGGTCGCCCGCACCGAACGTGAGCCGTGCGCCCTGGGGAGGTGACTAAATCCGACGGATCGGAAAGCAGGTCCAGGCTCTATTTCCGACCGGATTTGTAATGCCAGAGGCAGGGGCGGAGGATAGGGGACGCTGGATGGTGAATAGATTGGGCCTGGACTGGGCTGGAATGGTGTTGATTGGATCTGTGCCGTTTAAGGCCGACCGAGAGCGGTCGCATTGGCCTGTTCTTTCCATCGCAATCGGCCTGAAACGCGGCTTGGCCCGAGCCAACGGCCCGAACCCGGGGATCCAGGATGCCGAAGTCACCGTAGGACAATATCCGGTCGGCGATAAGGATTGCTAGGGCAATAGAAGTAATGACATGAAATGAACAGGGAGATGGACATGGACATGGGTGAACAATAGATCTGTGAGGTGGAATTGGACCCATTGTTCAGTGGAGTTGTGATAATTGAGTAGATGATTAGATGAGGATGATTAGATGAGGTCATAATTGAGTTGAGCAAGTGCACTGGATGATTGAGACTGATGAGTGAGACTGATAGTGAGATGAGGTAACAATGGTCAGTAGAGCGGCATTTTAAGCTTCATGTTTGACTGGCGCCTCAACCTTATCTCGGAGAGGACACAAGATGTTACAAAGATGCCCAAAGGCGACATGGTAGATGCAGTTAGACTATGTGACGGCAGCAGTAAATCGCTAGTCCCAAGGGTAACACAGTAACACAGTATAGCTGTACGTATGGCCAATGGGTCAATGAGCCAATGGGCCATGGATAAGATTGATATGGTACAGGACAGGCCCCCAAAGAGGCAGGTCCAGTATACAACTCAATTTAGAGTTTTGACATACAAGCTACCTGTATATAACCATAACCGGCACACAGCTGCTTGCGCCATGGGACGACGACGGGAAATTCGAAGAAAGCTAGTGGTGGTAGGCGATGGAGCCTGTGGCAAGACGTGCTTGCTCATCATGTTCGCCGAGGGCAAGTTCCGGGAATCGTACATTCCCACCATATTTGATAATACCGTCACTGAAGTGGAGGTGGACGGACGGGTGGTCGAATTGGCGCTTTGGGACACTGCGGGCCAGGAAGATTTTGACCGGCTACGAACTCTTTCATACTCAGACTCCAGCATTATACTCATTTGCTTTGCAATTGATTCGCCCGACTCGCTGGAAAATGCCCCCGAAAAGTGGCTCCTGGAGGTTCAGCATTTTTGCCAAGGGGTACCATATATCCTAGTGGGATGCAAGGCCGACCTGCGCACAGACCCTGCTGTGTTACAGAAGCTTCGCCGGGTCAGCCAGAGGCCAGTGAGCCCACAGGAGGGTCAGGACATGGCCACTCGGCTGGGAGCGCGAATGTACATTGAATGCTCAGCAAAGACGGGCCAAGGCGTTCAAGACGTGTTTGAAAATGCCACCCGCATTGCCCTCAAAATGTATACCGGCAAGAACAGGCGCCAGTGTGTAGTATTATAGACACAGCTATAGCCATAGCACAACATGCACCAAGAACCACAGGATGTTGTCATGTTATACAGTCATCGCTGGAATCGTCATTGACAGAGCTGGTAGCAAGAGGGTTTGTAAAGTGGACGTGAGGTCGGGGGTCGTTAATATCGGATAGCACAATGGATCGTTGACTAGGAATATGCCTCAATCGTCGATGCTCTCGGCCAATATCTCCTAACGACCGTTGACTATGCACATGCCTCAATCTTCTAGCTGGTGCGACGGATCCAACTTGTTCATTTCGTTCTTCTCCTTCTCGTTCCTCGAGTCCCTGTAGTCCCAGTGGTCCTGGTACTATTGGTACCACTGGTCCTACAGGTCCTTCTAGTCTTCCACGCTCTTGTCGCTCTGGCCTCTCCGGGTAATCTGCCCTTCCCTCCGGGACCTCTGGATCTTCTGGCTCCTCAGGTTCATCCAGTCCCTGTGGTCCATCTAGTCCTACTGGCCTATCATCATTCCTATCTTCTCTTAATAGCCTAAATGTACCACCAAACCTATCCCCCAAGCCAACAAACCTGTGGTCTATTCTGTACGGTCTTCCCGACCTGGTCTGTCGCTCAGTATCAGACTCTGGAAACATCCATTCTTCGCCCCAGTCCCGGTGGTCCAAACTGCGAGTGCGGTACATTCGATACCAATCGTCGCCATCACCGCCATCACCGTCGTCGCCATCTACGTCCCACTGTCGCTGGTCTGTCCCCGACACGGCCCTTCTTGGCCGGTACAGGGCATTGTGTCGTCGTAAGGACGTCGATGTGTAGTAGGGTCTGTCGGGCCTGTCTGCTCTGTCTGCTCTGTCCCTGTCCTCTCGGGGATCCAACCGCACCTTTTTACGCTGGCGGTCTGGCGAAGCAGACCGAGGCCTCCACAACGGAACCCCCATTTTAAATTGCTGGCAAACTGCGCTATGGGTTTTTGTGGTTAGGAGGCGACTTTGACGCAGAGCTGTCCGCCTATCAGTTCCCCCACTATTAATATTGCTGCGGCTATGATTCGCATCCAGAGAGCTGTGGTTAAGGTTCACATCAACAATCAACGTACAACAGTACAACAGTATAACAGTTGAGGAAAAGGCAGAGGAAATAGATGGCCAGTAGCTATTCGCCTGTTGGAGGTGGCAGAGCAATTGGGTCGTGAAATACCTAACTCCCAGATGCCAAATGCCCCGTTGTAGATCTCACTTACTGCTGCATGCGGTGATGCAGCGTGCCTGAGCGGTTCACCGGGTCAATGCTAGGGAGGTTGTTCTGCCATTGTGAGAATGGTAGGCATTTGCTGTACGTGTAAGGATATCAGGAATGTGTTATGGGTACTCTGGGTACTCTGGGTGGTTAGAATTATCCGGATGGCTAGCGTGGTCTGGCCGGAACTGTCCCGGGGAAACTGTAACAATTGATAAAGATCAAGCCAACGAAAGACCAGCTTTGTCACGTCCATTCACACCCATTCGCGCTTTCATCGCGATATCTTTATCGCTGTCATAATGAACTAGCGCTACTAGCACTAGATCTGTCCATTCAATTGCCGAGATTTGTGGATCTCATCGTAAGGCTGGGAACTGGTGATGCGACAATTACTTGACCAGCACAGTTCAACCAGAGGTAACCAACAGGCAACCAACAGTACCTTGGGTATATTGAACCTACAGTTGTCTACTGACGCTACTATCACTTTAATTGCAATGGCCACTGTCTACGGTGTATAGAACCCCGCGCATTGCCGCCTGCAATTGGATGCAATTGATATTGCTCTCTGATCCTCCGAGGCCAAACCAGCCGCGCGTGCGCGTCGCGTGCCTATATAACCCCCTATCCGGACCCTTAATGATTATTGCGGCCAAAAACCCGCCCGTTCCCTACAGTCATGGCGGAGGAGCGTAAGAGTCGCAGAGACGACCACGAGCAGTCGGGCGGAGCCACCCAGGCCACGCGGAGCTGGTCTGGAGCAACTATTGTCGAGCTTCCTCCGCTGAGTCTCGACTATTCCAGGCGGTCGGACGACCTCCCGTACGCGCCTAGGCCAAAGAACAAGCGGTCCTGTTCGCCTTCGAGCTCGGATACGGTAACGACATATGCGTCGTATGCCAAACACGCGCGATTGACCAGTGAGTCCTCGGATGTGTATTATTCTAGATTTCCGCCCTCCTCGCCAGGTCCCTGGGAGATGACCTCTACCGACCCGTTGGAAGTGCCGGACATTGACGAGCCAGAGGACCCTCCTGGGTTCCATTCTTCTCAGAATACTCAACATAGTCAGCATACTGCGCTGGGGAACGCTGGTATCGAGGCTACTCCGTCTCCCCGCAAGGTGCTGGTGACAAGACAATCGTCTACTCGCGAGTACGACAGCGTGGTGTCCAAGATTCGCGCTGCCGTGGACAATTGCGCGTGGGAGACTCGTCTTTTCCTCGAGGGTCAAGACTTGGACCACGTGCCTCACGAAATCAAGGACCTTCAGTACATGGTGGCTACTGGACCAGGAGGAAGAGTAGGGCCTCCTCAAGTAGAGTTGATTCTGTCCGACAATCGAATCACCACTCTTCCCCCGGTCTTGTTTGACGTCAGTTGCATCAAATTTCTGTCCTTGCGTAATAACAGACTCATGTCTATTCCTCCGGCCATTGCCAAGCTGACCTCGCTTACTGAGCTGTCGCTGGGAGGCAACGATCTGAGATTTCTCCCCTGTGAGATCCTGGATCTTCCCAAACTCAAGACGCTGTCGGTGACTCCAAACCCATTTATACCCAAACCCGCTGACGGCCGCAAGGCTCCATTGAAACTAGAGGGCTCGTTTATTGGCGCCCGTACGGTTGTCCAAGCTCATCTGATTGAAAACTATCAACAGCATAACTGTCCTTCTTTATTAGAAACCTGTTTAGTGGCCCTAGGGTCGGTTCCGCAGGCAGAGCGCGATGGCTGGGGCCTTACCGAGCATTTGCATGAGCTGCTTAAAGATGGCTCTAGAGCGGTTGACAATGGGAAGGCCTGTGGTCAGTGCAGACGGCCTATTGTTCGGGGCATTGGCTACGCCTATGAATGGTGGGGAGCTGACGTTGTGTTCCGCCGACCATTTTGTACGGTAGCCTGTTACCAACAGTGGGAAAACTCCTTAACGACAGCGACATGACTCCATGGCGTATGATTTAGCAGCTTAGGCTAACTTGCATGCATATGAATGAATGATATTTTACAGAAGTATTGTAGCTTGAAGTTCTAATCAACTGTATGATTATAGATGACGACAGTTATCGTAGCTTGAAGTTCTAATTGATTGTATTGTATTATTGCAGTTAAGTTCATATTTGGGATTGTATTATTGCTACTTGTTCCAATTGACTATGATATTATTGAAAGTCGTCATTGATTGATTGTATTATTGCTATTTGTTCCAATTGACTGATTGTATTGAAAGTAATTGATGATTGTATTATTGCTACTTGCAAGTTCCAATTGACTATGATATTATTGAAAGTAATTGACTGTATGTTGTATTGAAGTCATTGATTTATTAGTAAATGCATGTTAACTAGTTCCAACAAGCTGGTCAACGTTTGGACTGGCCACCAGCTTGCGCGACACCTGGCCCACCAAGAATGCTCGCTTGCTCTCTTCGTCTATACACACAACATCCTGAAGAAAGCTGCATTCTGTGCCCTGGGACACATCCATCACAATGTTACCCACGGTCATTGACAGCTTTCCAGAGCGATGGAGACGTAGTCTGCCTACCAATCCCTCAGGATAAGGTCCCCGTTGCACAGGCTCTGGCTCTGTAGTATCCGCGGTAGTCTGGGCAGTAGACTGTGCGGTGGGCTCGGGCTGGTCGTCATCAATCATAATTACATCTTTATCATCGTCCCCTTCTGGTGCCTTTTTGTCATCTGAGGCAGCATCATTAGCATCGTTAGCGTCTTTAGCGTCTTTTGTCTCTCCTTCCGTGTCTTTTGAATTTTCTTGCTTCTTTTCTGCCGGCACGTCTGGTTTAGGAACAACCTTTGGCATCACTGAGGGAAACTGTACAAAATAAAGCTTCTGCTCTAGTGCCTGAGCTCGACCATCGTCATCCAGCGACGTCCGTATATCAAACTCATTAATAATTGCTTCATAGTCCTGCTCCACTCTCTGCTTTTCTCGCAGCTCCTGAGGAGACATGTATACACCCGACCGCGCAGCAGCAGCGGCCTCTTCCACCTCAAGACCGGGCTCCTTTTTAACTTGGTCATTGTCTTCTTCAAGCTTTTCCAATCTCACTGGAAAGTATTGCGCCAATGACCCGTCCACGGGCTCGCTGTGGGCCATGTCAATGCGATTGTCGTCTACTTCTGGAGTCATTGACCCTTCAGTTTCAGGACCAGGAGTCTCCGACTTGATTCGAATGGCTCGAGGGTCAAATCCAGGGCTTCCTGTAGGAGCTCTACTCTCAAATGCCGGAGTAGCAGCCCGGGACGACGACCCTGATCGCATGCCAGAAGGCGCTGCCAGAGGCCCTACTGCCGCCGACGCTACTGGCTCAAACCGACCGCGCCCTCTACCTCGCCCCCCTCGAGTCCCTCGACCTCCTCCTCGACCTCCTCGGCCTGGCAGTGGTGCATGATTGCCTCTCGATTGGTCGCTGGCGGCCGCTGATGGCTCCGGCTTGTCAGCAGGAGCCGATGCATCTCGCTCTTCCTTTGTTCGTCGCGCAACCGCCTTGGGCATGAACCGTCCCCTCGAGGGGCCTCCTCGGCCCCGCCGTGACGCTAGCGAATCTAATCTCTGGGGAGGTTCCGACATGTTTACTCTTGAAACTCTTGAAATTTTAACAATTGAATGCTCTTGATAAAAGATATGGCGGCGCGGCGCTGTGCGGCTGGAAATAGTAAATTTCCAACACCAAAAAAAAAAAAAAAAAATCCGCAAGCCCCTTGAGCCGCTCGCCGCACCCGCCGCATCACGCCGCCCATCCCCGGTCCCCCACCGCGCATTTCCACCTCAGAACAAACAGGTTGGACCAGCCTTTTGCTGTTCATCATTTAGTTCCATTGTGAGGGTCCAGGATACACACCCACCTCGTTGTTTGACTCGTGCGGACAAGGAAAAAGGTATCAGGAGCAGGTAATTGATAGTGACGCGCCACGGGTGATTGTAACAGGTGAGCGAGCTAGCCGGACCTGACCCCTAACAGTTACAAAAAATCGGTGATTGCGGTTGCTCATTGCATCCACGAGTCAGGTAAGTAACAGACACGCCAGGGTGCGTTGTTGAGGGCTGAGTGTTGAGGGTTCTTGTGGTTGGTATGGACTGGTTGACGAGTGAGCAAATTGTGGCGATTGGTGATATCGTGCCGATTTTAGCGTGCCCTTTTTGATAACAGGGATTTTTTGTGCCCAAAATTTTTGGTTGCCCACAAGATCCAGACTTGACGTCCAGCAAACACAGAGTAGCACCACAGTAGCACTTTAGTAGGACCTCAGGAGAACCTCAGCAACACATCGACAGCTCCTTAACAGCTCCTCAGCATCACGTCTCTGGATAAATTTTTTTTGTTGAATATTTTTTGCTAACGGTAGAATGGAAAAGGACAGTACCAATCCTAATCAGACCTGGAAGTTCTCCCAGTGCTTTGGCGACAAGGGAGACGCGGAGAATATCACCGAGGCAGATGTAATCTCCACGGTGGAGTTTGACCACACGGGAAACTACCTTGCCACTGGAGATAAAGGAGGACGAGTGGTCTTGTTTGAACGAAACGAGACCAAAAAGGGGTGTGAGTACCGGTTCCACACCGAATTCCAGAGCCACGACGCCGAGTTTGATTATCTAAAGTCGCTAGAGATTGAAGAGAAGATCAACAAGATCAAATGGGTCAAGCGCCAGAACCGAGCCCATTTTCTGCTGTCCACTAATGACAAGACCATCAAGCTATGGAAGATTTATGACAAGGCGATCAAGGTTGTGGCGGAGAACAACCTGTCCGATGGCCACAATGGAAGGCCCGCGGCCCTAACAGACGTCAACTCACTACGACTGCCTCGGACGACTCTGCACGACACCATTGTGGCCGCTACCCCTCGTCGCATTTACGCCAATGCCCACACGTACCATATCAACTCAATCTCCGTCAACTCTGATAACGAAACGTACATTAGTGCCGATGACCTGAGGATAAACCTGTGGAACCTTGGCATTGCCGACCAGTCATTTAACATTGTCGACATTAAGCCCGCCAACATGGAGGAATTGACTGAAGTGATCACTGCGGCCGAGTTCCACCCTACTAGCTGTAATTTGTTCATGTACTCGTCATCCAAGGGCATTATAAAGCTTGCGGATATGCGAGAGAATGCGCTGTGTGACCGACACGCCAAACTTTTTGAAGAGTGGATGGACCCTGCCCAGCACTCGTTTTTCACCGAAATCACATCGTCCATCAGCGATGTTCGATTTTCGTTTGACGGCCGATACATTGTGTCGCGAGATTACATGAGCGTCAAGATTTGGGACGTGAACATGGAGCGGGAACCGGTCAAGACTATCAGCATCCATGAGCATATTAGAGACAAGTTGTGTGACACTTATGAGAATGATGCCATCTTTGACAAGTTTGAGGTTGTGTTTGCCGGGGATGGCAAGAGCGTAATGACCGGCAGCTACAATAATAACTTTATGATCTATCCCAATGCGGTGGACGCCGGGGCCGAGGAGACTGAGATTCTGCTTCAGGCTGACAAGAGTGCGTTCAAGTCAAAGAAGGTTGGGGTTCCTACTGCCATGGGTAGCAAGAATGGTTATCGCCGAGGTCAGAGCCCTGGACGAGGCATGAGTATTATGGCCCGGGATGCAGAGTATGACACGATTGATTTTAAGAAGAACATTCTTCACCTGAGCTGGCATCCTCATGAGAATTCGATAGCAATTGCTGCCACCAACAATCTGTTTGTCTTTTCCACCTTGTAAAGTGGACGATAAAGTAGTATTTTATGAGTTGAATATGATGGCATAGCGACATACTAGTAACAATAGAGAATAGGCAATATCGTGCTCGGATACAAGTACAATGGATACAATGTACAATGGATAGAATAATAGAATGAATAGAATGGATAGAATGATACAATGATATAACGAAAACAATGTACGAATATAATGAATAGAATGGATACAATGTACAATGATACAACGAATACAATGGATAGAATGATAGAATGATAGAATGATAGAATGATAGAATGATAGAATGATAGAATGATAGAATGATACAACGAATAGAATGGATACAATGTACAATACAATGGATACAATTTGTCTGTATTAGATTAATACTAAATCTTGACTGGCACTACCAAGTTGACCGAGTTTACTCAGGCTTGTTGTGGAAGTTAGCCCGGGGGTTCCAGAACAAGGTCTTGTCTCCATCTCCCCAGAAGTAGTCCTTGACACGAATGTTCTGGAATTCCATATCCTTGGGACGCTCGTCCTCGGGAACAGCCAGCTTGTGAGCACGGTGCTCAGCGTGCTCCTTCTCAATGTAGTACGTGTTGATTCCAGTGAGAATAAGAGCGGGAACAAACACAAAGATGGAAATCTTCTTCCACAGCTGTCCAGTTCCCTGGGCATGCTCCTTGGTGTGGGCGTAGTTGTCGTAGAACTCACGAGCGGCCTCAGCGTTAGAAGGATAGTAAGACATTCGTCGGTGGGCAAGCTCTTGATAAACCTGAGCTTCATACCCGTGAGCGTCGCGGGGAGAGGATTCCTTGTTAGGGAAGGCCTTGGTGGCAGCAGCTACAGCCTCCTTGTAGCCAGCGACGGCATCCTTGGCCACGGTGGAGTTGGCACGGGCGAGAGCCTTGGACACCACTGGTCTAGCGGGACGAGCAATAGTTCGCAGCATTATTGATGGAAGAGTTTGGTTTGTGGTGTCCAATAATATTTTGAGAAATATAGTGGTACCACCGGAGGGTAGTCCGGTGGGGGACCATTGCCGGAGAGACCATTAGGGCGATGGTGGGAATTACAGAGTTGTATAATACTAATTAGTAGGAGAGGGAAAATGAAATAGGATAATTGATGGAAAGGTAATGGGACAATTGATAAAGATGACTTGTTCTCGGGGGTTCTAGTGAGAAAGTAGTGGTATATGTGCTATACTAAACAAAAACCCATACTAAACTCAGCGAACAAGGTGCGGCGAGGCTCTGAGGAACTGCCGTTGCTCTTTTCATCATGTCCTTCAGATCAAGACTGGGAATAATAACGGCAAGTAGTGGCGTGTCGAGGAATTGGGCTGGTTGGAATTCCAATTGGCCACAATCACGCATAGTTCCTGTTCTTGGTTGTCCAATTATTCATAGATGTCCAATTACTCCTGGAGGAATAATGCAGACTCAAAGGTGTCTGGCAGCTGTATGCTAGTTCTACGATTATTAATTAGGTACCAGCGTTCTAAGTAGACCTTTTTCTATAGTCGATGGACCCTAGTTTTGATGTATCTGGGCAGGATTATTCATTGGGCCAACGTCATAGGACGGAATAGATCTCCGAAGAGGCTCTCGTTTTATGGAGTGAAAATCTCGGTCTAATTGGTAGCCCAGGTTTATCAGCAGAGACTAAGGAACATCCTTGACTACGGGAGAGATTATCTACAAGCTTGATATAGGGATTCTATCGTCCGATACACCGCCAAGTCTGTCAATGATTGTGTAGCTCTTGAAATGCGGGGCAACATTAATTTTCATCCCCGTTCTATTCAATTCAATCTGTGAAATAGATATAAATTGCTAACTGCGTTATCACGAACTCCTTAACTTCGCATTCATGATGAGACAAGAGACAGGGACGGAGACAGAAACAGAGAAATCCCTAATAGCCGACGAAGGTGCGCTACCAGACGATTTCCACAAGAGGAGAAGATGGTTCAATATTATTATGGACTGCGGTATTGGTTTCTTCTCGCGTTGTGTGATGGTAATGTTTATTGTGATCCACGACCAGAAGGTCTCCAGGAACAAGGAGTTAGAGAACTCGCCAAGCGACGATGAATTGGAACAGAAAAGGAACCCACGTGTCTTTCGCGTAACGTTTACTGCGAGTGCAATTAACGATTTGTCCAGGCCTTGCACAACCCAGCTTTCAGAGGCTACTGCTCAGCTGCACTGGTAAACCCTGTGAGCATTTCCACCCTGAAACTGGCAGCGTATATTTCAGGTCTTTTTATTAGTGCTACAGTTACCGCTGTCCTGGCCGACTATGCCGCCAACTAGGAACTAGGGATGGAGAACTATTGCGGAATAATGGCGCATGGGGTTCGCTGACATACCAAGATGGCATTGAGGCAGTCAGGACGATATTGTGGAATCTGGACACCTGGAAATTGTCACAATTCCGGAAACATGATATATCCAAGACTATGTTTCACTGTATGAGTGATCGCTAAGACTTTCAGGGGGACCCTCAAGGGGACCTCAGGGGGAATATGGCTTCAATAGCGAAATCCACCAGGATCAGTATGGTGGTTTGATGGGAAATGCAATGATACATCCAATTACTCCCGTACACGAATTACTCCCATACACCAATTGCTCCCCAGAGTTTCGTGCATGAAATATGCTAACATTTTCTTAAGACGACACTCATAGTTAATATGGCTCCTTTGGAATTATTCTCCGCAGACAACAAATACCACATTTATATTCTAAATTCAAATACGGTTAGTATAACTAGCGGCAACTTCTTTTCAGATTGCAATATCTTGTCGTCAGGACGGTTGGAGAATCAACAGCTTCTCGGGCTACACAGGGAACGTGCAGCTCACTTCCGGAGCCAGACCGGGCCAAAGCAGCCAGAGCAGCCAGAGCGGCCAAAACAGGCCAATTTTACCGCACCTTCCAAACTATTGCCATAGTACAGTACACACCACCATCTATTCCCAGCTTTCCACCACTGCTAATGGTACCATTTTGCTAATTGCACCGCAATTGCTCCTACTCCCAATAATCCACCGTGCCCCTGCTCCCAATCTCGGGCACTCGGACGAAACCGTCCGTCACCCACCGCACCACATCCGCGACCCCCCGAAACTGACCAATCATCTTTAGAGAGTGGTCCCAACCGCGTACATTGGATCCCTAACAAAATTTAACCACTATTTTTCACTCTCCTTGTATCTTCCTTCTTTCTTACCCCCACTGGACCAAAGGAAGTTATGTTCCGCACCGCCCTTAGAAAGTCGACGCTTCGCGCCGGTGCCGCTGTGGCCCGTCGTGCCATGCCAATGGTAAGTTTATTATTTTACGCCTAATTGTGGTTTTTTTGTGGTTCGTTTTGCTAACCTTTTTCAGGCCCCCCGAGTTGCTATCCGAGGATACGCAAAGGCCGCTCCTACTGAGGTCTCCTCCATTCTTGAGGAGCGCATCCGAGGAGTCTCTAACGAGGCCGATCTGAACGAGACTGGACGTGTTCTGTCCGTCGGGTAAGTACCATTTTTTTTTCTTCTCATGAGTGGGTTTTTTAGGGTCCGTCGATTCAAGCGGGGAAATCTTTAGTTGGCCGCGGTAAAGTTCAGCAAGGCAATGGTTGGCCATAGTATTGAGGCTACTGTTTCTACGGGCTATAAACTCATGCTATTCCCACCATTCCGCTACGTTTTGGCGCTTTCGGTTCTCGACTCAATGTTCAATGTTGACTGGCTGACGGGATTGACCAATGAGAGGCCGAGCTGAGCCGCTCCGAAAAAGCCTCAACAACTACCCGACCAACTAAAGACCAACCAACGACAACAAGACAACAGCGTTGAAGCATTCATAGACACCCTTTTGTTCTGTTTGCTGCTGTTGCTATTGTTACTATTGTTACTGCTGTTGTTGTCTTGTCTATTTCCCCGGTTTCTCTGTTGATTTGTGCTGCCCTTCCCCTGTCCTACCCTTCTACCATTTATCTTTCCCCTCCATTCAATGATGCTAACTCTAGTGACGGTATTGCCCGTGTGTTTGGTCTTAACAACATTCAGGCCGAGGAGCTGGTCGAGTTCTCCTCCGGTGTCAAGGGTATGGCTCTTAACTTGGAGGCCGGCCAGGTCGGTATTGTGCTGTTCGGTTCTGACCGTCTTGTCAAGGAAGGTGAGACCGTCAAGCGAACCGGTTCCATTGTAGACGTCCCCGTCGGACCTGAGCTTCTGGGACGTGTCGTGGATGCCCTGGGTAACCCCATTGACGGAAAGGGACCTATCAAGGCCTCTGAGCGTCGTCGTGCCCAGTTCAAGGCTCCCGGTATTCTGCCCCGTCGTTCCGTGCACGAGCCCATGCAGACCGGTCTCAAGGCCGTAGACTCTCTGGTGCCCATTGGACGTGGACAGCGAGAGCTGATTATTGGTGACCGTCAGACCGGTAAGACCGCCGTTGCCATTGACACCTTCCTCAACCAGCGTCAGTGGAACGACTCTGGCGACGAGAAGAAGAAGCTGTACTGTGTGTACGTGGCCGTTGGTCAGAAGCGATCCACCGTCGCCCAGCTTGCCCAGACCCTGGAGAAGGCTGGTGCCCTCAAGTACTCCATCATTGTCGCCGCCACTGCCTCTGAGGCCGCTCCTCTGCAGTACATTGCTCCCTTCAGTGCTTGCGCCATGGGAGAGTGGTTCCGTGACAACGGCCGACACGCCGTGATTGCCTACGACGATCTGTCCAAGCAGGCCGTTGCCTACCGACAGATGTCCCTGCTGCTTCGTCGTCCCCCCGGACGAGAGGCTTACCCCGGTGACGTCTTCTACCTGCACTCTCGTCTGCTGGAGCGAGCTGCCAAGATGAACGAGACCCACGGAGGTGGTTCTCTGACTGCCCTCCCCGTCATTGAGACCCAGGGAGGAGATGTGTCTGCCTACATTCCCACCAACGTGATTTCCATTACTGACGGTCAGATCTTCCTGGAGACTGAGCTGTTCTACAAGGGTATCCGACCCGCCATTAACGTCGGTCTGTCTGTGTCCCGTGTCGGTTCCGCCGCTCAGGTCAAGGCCATGAAGCAGGTTGCTGGTTCCCTCAAGCTTTTCTTGGCCCAGTACCGTGAGGTTGCTGCCTTCGCCCAGTTCGGTTCCGATCTGGATGCTGCCACCAAGCAGACTCTGGTCCGTGGTGAGCGTCTCACCCAGCTGCTGACCCAGAAGCAGGCTTCTCCTTACCCCGCTGAGGAGATGGTGCCTGTCATCTTCGCTGGTGTCAACGGTTACCTGGACAACGTCGCTGTATCTGATGTCCTGCGTTTCGAGTCTGAGTTCCTTGCTCACCTCAAGGCCAACGAGAACGACATTCTCGAGGAGGTCCGCAACAAGGGTGAGCTCTCCAAGGAGCTTCTGGAGCGTCTCAAGAACGTGACCGAGTCCTTCTCCAAGGCCTTCAACTAAGAGGTTTAGTTAGGACAAAAGTCATAGATTAGATTGATTCATATCTCAATTGTAGTCTCTACATCATCCTCCCTATTCATCCATTGTAATTGTCGTGATTGTGCCCATGACTGTCCATAATTGTCTATGATTGTATCCATGATTGTATCCATGATTGTATCCATGATTGTATCCATGATTGTATCCATGATTGTATCCATGATTGTATCCATGATTGTATCCATGATTGTATCCATGATTGTATCCATGATTGTATCCATGATTGTATCCATGATTGTATCCATGATTGTATCCATGATTGTATCCTTTATAGTTCAAAATGTTCCGTTAAATATATCACCTAGTAATCCTACTGATGTACTATAGCTACTAGCGCTCTAGCGCTCTACCAGTGCACTGCTAGCGCTTTACTAGCGCACTGCCTGCCTACAAGATTAATTCTTCTTGTACTTTGCTGCAGACTCGGCCTTGATTCGTTCGTCTACCTTCTTGAGAATGCCCTGTCGGAACCCTAGGAAAGAGGCAATCTCAAACATGACGAAGAATGGGGCCAGAACCAACGCCTGAGAGAGATTGTCCAACAAAGCAGGAGCCTTGTGCTCGTAGAACCGGTGTCCGTAGAACTGTGCCAGCCACGAGAACACAAACAATCCGGTAGCAATCTTGGTAGCTGGTCCAGTGTACTCGCGTTCCAACTTTGTGGCGGTGGTCACCATCAATCCCAAGATTGGAGTGGCCAACAGTCCAAACTGCACGTCCAGAGCAATGTAGTAAATGGCATAGTAAACGGCAGTAAGCACAGACAGGTTCAGGTAACCGCTCTTGTCAAGAGTGAGCTTGCTTCCAAGCAGTAAAGAAGTATAAAGGATCATCGGCACACAAACAACATGGATAGCCACATTTTTGTGGTCGCCTAGTTAGTATACGTTTGGATAATGGCTGGTGAAATACTCACGATGGTATCGGCGGTAAAATGCCAACTCTTCTTCCAAGTTGAATCCCATTGTTAACAGTAGCAATCAGGTAACCGTGGTTGGAGGGAAACGGAGGTGTTTTATAAGAGGAGAAATTCTTGTGGGGTTAGTTCGGCTTAAGATGCGACCGGTGCCGAGGACCCGTCGTACGACCGTGCAATTTCAATAAGACATTGGTTCTATTACTTACTGTTATGATTGGTTCTATTACTAACTGTTATGATTTGTTCTATATTTTTGGTGGATGATTGGTTGTACATTAATTAGATTTTTACATTGATAGAATGATAGAATAGCAATGTAGTGGTCATGAATCATTAAAAGCCAGTGGCCCATTTGTCAGCTCCTCCTCGACTAATAGCTTCGCTCACATTATCAAACCGTCGCAACGTTGTACTGTTCGATAGCACCCACTTGTATAGCCTGTCCCGGGGATCAGTATCCAATTGAGTTGGCACATAGATTGTCTTTCTGAATTCCTGGGCCGAGTGATCTTTAAATGCCTCGAGCTTGTTTCCACTCATCTGAGTGTTACTGGAACCAAAATGGTCAGTAAGTCCTCGAGCCCGCATCTTTTTGCGTGCCTTTTTGGACAGGGTGATATGGGTGCAATCCATGATTAGATAAAAGATTTCATACAAGCCTGGGTACACGGATTTCAGTTCCCAGGACTCTTCAGTGAATATCGCCGACCGCTTGTTGGTCATTTCGAGATATAGCAATGCCCCCAGCATAATTGGCTGGGTGATCTGGGCGTGGCCAAAGAAAAGCGCGTGCAATGGTTGAAGCTGGCGCCAATGCAAAGATAGATACTCCCGCATAAGTTGTGCATCTGCTACCAAGTCTGGTCTTCTTGACATCCTGCTGGTGATGCTGTATGCAGCATTGACAATCTTGTCGGGGTCGATGCGATCATTTAATAAAAAGCCTAGAATGGATTGTTCCCGAAAGATGTTTTGGGCCTTGACCAACTCTTCATCGGTCATGTTTTTCATCTTGTGAACTAAAGGAGCCGGAGCAGACGAGTCTTGAGACGCTAATCTCAGATACTCCTGGAGTTCTGCTCGTAGGATCACAGGACTAGACCACAAGGTACGGTCAATTCCCAATCTACAAAACAAGCTTAGACACGACCCCTTATTGGCTTCCACCTCGCTCAAGTCGTCGTACCCCATCTGCTGCAACGCCCGTATGTTGGCGGTTAAGAAAAACGATAATCCTTCATTTCGCTGGTATCGATCATGGTTTAGCATAAGCATAAAGAAGATCATTGACTTTGCAATCCGCAAGCACTCTTCTTTGCTGTTCACTATGTTCATAAGGTCTGTAAAGTATTCCGTGGCATCTGGATCCAAAAACATGGACCGCATTCGCTTAATGGCCCTCAAATTCAGCGACCATTTTGACAGTTCAAACTCCCCGATACTGTACTGGCTCATTTGCAGGGCCCAGGAGATGCAAAAAAGAGACCCCGACCAAACTCTATTATAAAGAAATGAACAAAGTTGTGAAGTTGTGAAAACAAAAAAACAAAAAAATGCTCCGTGGGAGGATCGAACTCTCGACCTTCAGATCACACAATAGTATGAGACTGACGCTCTACCGACTGAGCCAACGAAGCGTGTTTCTCTTAGGGCGGTGCACGGCCGTGCCAAAAATGATTGTGGAGCCGTATAACAAGCGGCTTTCTTTTTTTTTTGTGTCTGCCGAGTGAGGCTCAGATTGGGTTACTGGATGGATTGGAAAATAGAGTTGAGAGCCAATTTTCAACTGAGACGAGAACTATTCAATTGAGTACCCAGCTGACCCAACAATGTAAGAACTATAGGATGCTAAATATCGAATAACAATTCAATGTAAGCACCATGCTTTGAACCTGAGGGATTATATACTGCCTGCTAGTCGGGTCAACGCAACCAGTTCCTAGTTAGGTCTAGTACTTCTGCAGAACTCTAGGAAGCACAAAGGACTAAATACCGGAATTGATATTGACTGACTTTAGGACCTCTGGCCGAAACATTGATCCAGTGTGACTGTCAGAAGATTCTCGGAAATTCTCGGCATGGAGTAAGTCGATAGCATGGAAAGCCGCCGAGCGCAGGGGAAAAAGCCTTATCTACTGTCACCCCACCTCTAACAAAGACCGGCAAAGAACTATCGAAGTTGCCACAACACTTCACTCAATAACTAACACACAGTACAAAGCCAGAACGACTATTCTGCTACCATATTAGCAATGATGGAAGGTGACGAGTACGATTACCGGGATACCTATAACGGAGGGACCCCCCAGAAACCTGAATAATTGGATTGCAGGAATCGATGCACGCTTGAATAAGAAGGTCAATAAGAATATGACTGACGAAGAGAAATTTGCCTGTGCACTGTCACGCTTGACTGGCATGGCTGGATATTTTGCGCACGACTATTTGCGAAAAGAGCGACCTCGTACTTGGGAGGCTCTCAGCGAGGCCCTCACAGACCGATTCATATTACTTCGCCATAGGGTCGAAACTCACGTTGCACTTCGGGAACTTAGGCAGACCAAGTCCATGTCTGTAAGAGAATACACCGTGAGATTTGCAGAAATTTGCAGTGACCTGCCTAGGCGGTACCCGAGGGAACAACTTATTATGGACCACTTCATATCAGGATTGAAGCCATTTCTCAGGCATGAGGTGATATGCGTTTGGCCTAAGGATCTGAAGCACGCAATGGAGGTTGCTGAAATAATGGAACCTCTCGCGTTAGCGAAGGAGCGGGAGCAACTCATTGAGCAACTCCGCGAGGAAAATCGTTGCTTCCGTTGCCATCAAAAGGGCCACCGTGCGTACTCCTGTCGCAACCGTGCAATGGGAAGGGTATGATGAACCGACTCAACGTTCGTCTTTGGACTCTGACTGAGCCAGACACAAGAACAAGAACCATGCAATTGGACAGTTATTTAAGAATTAAACAATAGGAACAGTTTTGGTTACAAGAAAACAGATTGTGATTAACAAAATTGACGGCAAACACATGCCCTAATGCTCAATTGCAGCTTCAATGCTCAATTACAGTTTATATTTGTACAGCATAATAATTTAATGTATAGACTCTGCTCAGAATCCTCGCTTCGCTCGGATTCTTCGCAAAAGTTATTCCTAATTAGGGCTTTGTTCCCACTGCAATAAACAGATCAAACGCAAAGCACCTCTCAACTACTCCGTTAGCATCCTTTTTAGGCATTTTGTCCACCATTGCCTTGTCCATAGTGACCAATTCGTCCGGTTGCATCCAAATATCAACCTTGAGACCCGTGAACACCTTGACATTTGTCAGTCCAGCCTTTTCCATGGACCTAGTCATTTCATTGACAGAAAAACCATGCTGGTGCACAACACCATGTCTTTCAAGTTCCTCTTTAGAAAGGTCTTGTCCCATGAAGCTTCCCTGAGAGGCCCCGTGAGAATGGTCATGGCCATGAGAGTGACCATGAGAGTGATCGTGTGAATGGTCGTGAGAGTGACCATGAGAATGATCGTGAGAGTTACCATGAGAGTGATCATGCGAGTGACCATGAGAATGGCCGTGGGAGTGACCGTGAGATTGCACAAAGTCAACAACATAGAACCGACCTCCGCTGTCTAGGCGAGACGCAATGTTTGCCGTGACCGTAGCATAGTCTTCAATATGATGGAACGCCAGCACACTGTAGGCAGCATCAAACAGACCCAGCTCTTTGCCATCACCCTGACTAAAGTCAACCATGTAGGCATTTGACTTTGTTCGTTGCTGGAAAGCCTCCACCATATCATGGGAAATATCGACCCCGACAACCTCCTTCACAAAGGGAACAATATCACGGGCGTTGTTTCCAGCACCACAGGCAAAATCCAGCACCCGCGTAGACTCCTTGTTCCAGAATGGGTCTACTGATTGTTGCTGAATGGCATTGTCAAGGTCAATGTTGTGAGAATCATAGTGTCTTGAGATCTCTGAAGGCCCATCGAGAGACAGCCGGAGAATCTCCGACATGATCACCCTGGAATTCTTTCTCCATCCTGGAAAGTCAAACTGACTAACCCTAGAGCTGTCGTAAGCTTTGCGATTTGCCTCTTTTACGTCCATTAGTGCCTTGGAGATGGTTTGATACGAGGTTCTGTTTATATATTTTCGAGAGAGGCTATTTAACTCATGCATGAGCAAATATCGGTGACTAACCCCACAGGAAGTGGTCACCTTAGTGGTGAAGATGGAACACTGGTAAGACAGAATCACAAATCAAAAGAGACATCTAGAAATGGTTATTTTCTATGTATAGTTAGTTCATCAAGCGTTAGGCAGCTGGGAAATGCGGAGATAAGTCCGTTCTAACAACCACCGACAGCTGGCCCCACAAGAGCTGAATTTTGGATTGGTCGACGAAGCAAAGTTAATGTACTCCATGTATTCGTTGAGCTCATTGTCCAGGTCGGCAGTAGACACGGGGGTGTTATCTTTGCGAGCAGCATAGTGCTTCAAAAGTAGCTCGTTTGCCAGTAGAGAAATGGAAAACTGAGCCAAGTAAGCAATTGCATTGGGGAGGGTCTTCCAGTAGGACACTAGAACCTTCATCTCTGACAGGTCAACTCCAGGATACAGCACCGACTTTAGGCCATGAGCGGCCCAAACACACTGGGCGTATGCCTTTGTAAGTTCGGATGACTTTGAAGACCTGAGATTTTCAAATACCACATCGATACTTTGCTCCTCATAGCTCAAAGGCTTTGTATCGGGCTCGCCCTCAATGTTACGAGACAGAATGGCGCTAAACACTAGAGCAGGCCGGACAATGGAGGAATGCATTGTGAAGGCACTGAAGTAAAGCACTATGCGCGAAAACACCACCGACCGGTCGTCATAGGTAGACGTGACCGGAGGCACGTAGGATTCAAGATTGCGCAGTCGGGCGTCTAAAGATTGCCGAGTGCTGACCTGAATACTGGACACAGCAGTAGGCTTTTGACGAATAATGGTCGCTAGTAGCTGAACAGATGCAATGAAAAAGTTGACGTCGTAAAAGGAAGGCGAGTTAGTGTCGCCAGATAACAGAGCGGTTTCAAAATCAGACCAGTACATTGGCTTTTTCGTCCACCCCTCGAGCTGATTGGTATAGACCTGGTTTGCTACTGGCAAAGACAGGTTGGATTCAAAGTAGGGCACTTCGGAATGGCGATATAACAAGGCACATAGCATTACCTGAGTACCCCAGCAAATCCAGATTGTACGAATCAAGCTCTCCCGGTGGAGCAATTGCGAGGCCGTAGAGGCTTCCATTGCTTCCACTTCTACCTTACGATCATAGCTAGGATTGAGCGAGTTGCGATCGTGAAGCTTATCTAGTCGCTGCAGGTGAATGATTCGTCGCGCGTCGGTAAAGTATTGTCGAGCGTCCAGGTATAGTCCTTCTTCGTACAGCCCGAGGCCAATCACCACCAACACCTTTGCATGGGTGGAAGCATCGGCGTAGTCCAAGTACTTTTTTGAGTTTGCAATCCAGTACCTGGGGTCGTACATGAACGACTCCATTGGCACTTGTCCAGGAGTCAGGTACCGGCATGCTACTGAGCACATTGCGTGAACCAGCGAAGTATCTACGCGCAGGCGAATATACCGAAAAAACGCCTGCTTGGGGAACAGAAAAGGATAATTGACGTGAAAGGACGAGTAATACACTTCGATAAAGGCCGACAGAGTATCAAAAGGAGGTAAGTCCAACTGAGCCAATTCCTGTTCCGAGGAATCCCACATTAGCGGTGGTTTAGGACCGGCACCAGCGCCTCCAGATCCCGACTCACCATTGTAGTTTTTAGTCAACCAGGCCACTCGGGCTTGGAGATCAGCTATTCGGTCGTTCATATCCATAATGATCTGAGAGGTGGCCGTCAAGTAACCGTGGCCGCCGTTTGCCGATTGAGGGGGAATGGATCCAGGAGCACTAGGACCGGGACCCATTCCATGAGGTGGTGGAGGCGGAGGTGGAGGAGCCTGGGGAGCCTGGGGTGCCGGGGGAGGAGGAGCATTGACATGACCACCAGTGGTCGGCGGGTGAGGAGGGGTGTTAGTAGTTAGCGATAACGGAGGAAGATGGTAAGGGGCATGAGCGTTGTTTGCATTGTTTTCGTCTTCGTGAGCGGAAGGGGGAGTTGGTTGGCCCATCATCGGATATGGGGGAGGTCTATAGTCCACTTGCATCGATTGATAGGGCAGTTGGAGCTTTGGTATCAGGCTTGGGTTAGTCTGTGCCGAGCCCACGGCCACCGAAGAAGAGGCAGACGAAGAAGCCGACGAAGGAGCCTGAGGGCCAGCTGACGATTTTGACGGGTTTCGACGCCCGCCTCTGTGAGATTTTACAAACACGCATTCTAACTTGAGCTGCTGGCAATTGCGGCACACGTGGACTCCGTCGCATTTAATCTTCTTTTCTCGACACGACAGGCAAGCGCGCCTCGACACCGTTCGAGTGGTCTTTTTACTGTGGAGAGACGAACCTGGCTGGTGGTCTGAGCCGGACCCTGGGCCAGAATCCGTCACCATCTTTTCATCCGAAGCCATAATGGGATGGAGATGGATAATGGGATGGATAATGGGATGGATAATGGGGTGGAGATGGGGTGGATAATGGAATGGAGATTGAGATGTAGCAACAAGTTTCAAGCTGAGTTAATTATTGTGTTAATCTCCCCCCTTTTTTCTTCGACCCTATTTAACAGGGATAACTGACGCGGGTGCAAAACACACAAAGGAAACTGGTGTCAAATGTCCGCGGTTATTGTGTCCAAGATAGGGGTAACCAACAAAAGGCCCAAACTGCAAATTCGCCAACAATAAATGACCAAAACGAGAGTCAACAATAGCGGTCGCACCACAATATATGTCGGCTAAAAAGAAAAGGCAGCAGCAGCTCCTGGACAGTCTAAAACGCCCCACGCGGTCAATCGGGCCAACGTCTTGAGTCCGGGGTTTGAACCGGGGACCTTAAAAGACAAAACAGTTATTTAAATGAGTCCGGCGGCACAGAAGGAACGAGACCGGGTACAGGCAGTACTTGACGCGCTCCGCGGGGGGAACAAACCGGATAGGCGATCGTTTGATAGGGGTCTTAAGGGTAGATCAAACCAGGTGGAAAAATAATTTTTTTTAAACAATCCTTCGGGCCTAAATGTTGCAGGAACTTAATGAGGTAATTTCCAGTGCGCGGGAGGAGGGGTGAGGACACTTTTCCATGTATTATGAATAAAACACAAAACCCTATGGCGGCTACAAAGATGAACATGACATGAACATGAAGGTGCATGATCGGGTTTCGGGCAGATGCCCTTGCATCCCCAACCTTTGGCGGGAGTAAAACTGGGAGATTTGTAGGGGACCGGTTGGCTTTTGCACTGGCAATTGCACCATGGAGCAACCTGGCTTGTGTTCCATGTGCCTTGTTCTCTTTTTTTCGCCTCCAAAACGCACCTTCTAGGCGGTTTGTTATGGCGTCCTTTCCATTTCAGGGGCGGCGATTTCCGTGCAGCTAACCGTTGGGGTAAACGGCGATTGGGGGTTCCAGACAAAGGCCGAGCACGTGGAAATGAAAGCCGATAGCACCAGGATGGCCAGTAAATCAAAGCAGATAGTTTGGGGGTTTAACAATGGTGGAACAAGGTTAATCCATCAGTTCCGTATTCCCGGCGACTTTTTTGTGTCTTCTCCATTCAGGACAGCTTAGAATTGCGGATCCGGAACTAGCTCCGGGGGAGGGGAATCCCGACGAGGATCCCAGATTATCTCACAGAATCCCACAGGATCCCGGAAGAAAGCCGGCCAGGACAAGACAAGTGAGTACAGACGATGCAGATAGCCGAAGCAAACCAATAGACGCTCAGAGCTACATGTCAATGCAGTATCCACTCTTGTTTGCCGGAGTCTCCGCTGTTGGTCCAGGTGGCTACGTGACGCTATTGGTCAACAGGAGCACCCTGCACCGATCCCTACAGCAGGTCACAGCAGGCCTACAGGGGTCCTAATCTAGCGTTTCAGGACACAAAAATACGAAAATAATACGAAATCGTGCGTTCAATAGTACATAGGGATGTAGAACAATTAGGAGTTGGATTCAGTTAGGAGTTAGGAGAGGAGCGTAGTAGCTAGTAGCTAGGAGTGTGTTCCAATTGTACGCCATTCTTCCATTGGACCAACTGTCTTGTCTGGCCAGGTGGTCCGGCCAAGTGGCCCGGCTCTGTGCCTGCTAATGCCCGCTAATGCTCCAACTGGCCGACAACAAAGAACAGCACTATTCACTCCCACACAGTTCACACAGTTCACATTGTTGCTGGTCACCGCCACAACGCACCTTGCTCCGACTCCAGTCTCACTTCGTCACTATTTTGCGTGGCACATAATTATAATTATTCATATTATCTCCTTGGCTTGCTCTAGTATCCATGACTCTTGCCGGCGCGCTTGCACCAATTGCCCATCCTCCACCTCCCTGTCCACCTAACCAAACTCCCAAAACCCTCTTTCTTACTATAGCTCTATAGTTAGCCCATCCCCGCTCCCTTCGCTATCTTTCATCGCAACTAATGCATGTCTAACACGATCCGATCTTCCCCTCCCACCGCCCTGGACCCTGCCATTACCCGTGCAGTGGTGGTGCATTTGGGGCCCATGGCCACGATCCATGACCCAAAAACTCCGCCTCCGCCATAATTATCTCCGATCTTATCGCTCGCTCAATTGCCTGGCTACTGTTACTTTCACTCGTTTGACTATAATTTTGTTTGCTACTGTGGCCTGTCTCTGGTGGTGAATGGGTCTCTGATTCCGCGGTGGCTGCTTAAACCCTATTAGCCGCGCCCTTGTACTCTCTCTTGCATTGTGTTCTCCCCATTTCGCCTCTCTTCCTCTCCTCCCCCCAGATAACAGTGAGCATTTTGCCTTGTTGCCACGTTCTCGTTTGAGGGTTTGCCGGCAGTAATTCCATCCTCGTAGACGTAATTAGGGACGTCCCGGTCACGTCCTCTGTTTTTGGTGTTCATTTTTGGTTATTCGATTATCATTATTTTTTTGGTCTTTTTGGGTATACCTTGTTCCCTTTTTTTCCTTCTACTTTTTTGAATAGCTCCCAGTAGCTACACTTCCACTCCTTTTTATAGGGGCTCGCACTTTGAAAGATTGGTGTGATGCACAACCCTAATCAAGGTCAATCTTCTTCTAACCCTCCTCGCGGCCGAGGAGGGAGAAACCTCCATATTGCGCACCGCCGGTCCCCTTCTGAGCTGACCCCTCTTATGGTGGAACAACTAGCTTTGCAACAACAAATCGAAATGCTACAGGCTCAACAACAGCAGATTATGGCTCAGCAACAGCAATTTGCTAATGCGGGCCTTATCCCCTCCAGTCATTTAATGCCCCCTCCTGGTTCTAACCAACAGCCTTCGTCTTCTCCAGGTTCAAATCTCATGCCCCCTCCTCCCATGCCATCGTCGGGATACATGACTTCAACGGGTCCTTTTGGCCAATTCTCTACTGGCCACCGTCGTGCTCAATCGTCCACTCCTGGCTATGATCGTCACACTCCTTCTCCATCTCAGTATGGCAGTGGTGGTGGTAGTGGTGGTGGTCCTACTGGAGGCGGTGCTGGTGGCCATGGCCACTCTCGACGTCACTCTCTTGCACTTTCTGAGGCCAAGCGCGCTGCTGCTTTGGCCCAAGCTCGTCGCCAGGGCGAAAAAGAAGAAGGAGGTAGTCCCTCAGGCTCGGGTTCTCAGCAATCGGGCACCGCCGCCACCGGCGCTTCTACTGGCCAGGCTTCTTCGCAGCCAATTCCCGCTTTTAAATTCCCTTCTAGCCCTGACAAGTCTGCCGCTGCTGGCGGCAGTACCGGTGGTTCCGCTACATCTGGCCCTGCTCCATCGTACCGCGGCCACGGCCGCTCTCAGTCTATGCAGTACTCATCTAGATACAACCGCAATGCGTCTCCCCAGCGTGGATTCCAGTTCCCTCCTGCCCCATCTGATGGTGGTAGTGGTAGTGGTGGTGGTGGCCATTCCCGCACTACTTCTCGTAACTTTGACGGCAATTGGCGCGCTCCTCAAGATAACAATGGCATGCTGTCTGCATCTCCTTCACATTTTGTGCCTGGCCACCGTGCTCGAGGTTCCTATTCAAACTCAATGTCGTCTCTGTCGGGATATAACATGTACCCCGGCGGCGGCGGCGGCGGTCAGGGACAACCTAGAAAGTCTCTCTTCGCTCCTTACCTGCCCCAGGCATCTCTCCCTGGCCTTATCAACGAGGGCAGACTAGTGGCCGGTGTTCTTCGTGTTAACCGAAAGAACCGTTCTGATGCATATGTGTCTACCAATGGCCTGTTGGATGCCGATATCTTCATTTGCGGATCCAAGGATCGTAACAGAGCTTTGGAAGGCGACCTCGTAGCCGTAGAATTGCTTGAAGTCGATGAAGTTTGGGGCTCCAAGAAGGAAAAGGAGGAAAAGAAGAAGCGCAAGGACACTTCTCTGGAAGATAGTCGCGACAGTACTACTGGATCTGCATCTGGCGCTTCTGTAGGCACTAGCGGTTCCTTTTCCGGCTCTTCCGGCGGTGACTACTACTCTTCGCGCTCTAGCGATGGTGAGCTCCGTCGAAAGGGTTCTCTCAAGCAGCGTCCTACCCAGAAGAAGAACGATGATGTAGAGGTTGAGGGTCAGAGTCTTCTCTTGGTGGAGGAAGAAGAAATTAACGACGAGGTCAAGCCCCTGTATGCCGGCCATATTGTAGCCGTCATTGAGCGTATTCCCGGTCAGATGTTCTCGGGAACACTTGGGTTGCTCCGACCTAGTTCTCAGGCTACCAAGGACAAGCAGGAGGCAGAGCGTCGCGAAAAGGGTCAACCTCCTGCCACTGAGAAACCTGTTGATCGTCCCAAGATTGTGTGGTTCAAGCCCACTGATAAGCGGGTTCCTTTGATTGCAATTCCCACTGAGCAGGCCCCCGATGACTTTGTAGAGAACCATGAACAGTATGCTGACAAGATTTTTGTCGCCTCCATCAAGCGATGGCCCATCACCTCTCTGCATCCATTCGGAACTCTTGTCGAGGAGCTCGGACCAGCAGACAATATGGAAATTGAAATTGAAGCTATCCTTCGTGATAACAACTTTACTGCTGATGTTTTCCCCGAATCGGTCAAGCGTGCCGTGTCTACCATGAAGGACACTAAAGCTTTTGCCTCTATTGATCATGACCGAAGAAAGGATCTCAGCACTGAGACTGTGACGGCATTCAAAGCTGCCGGAGGGTATGCCGACCTTGCTGTCCATGTTAAAAAGGCCGACGATGGCTCGGCCATTCAGCTGGGTATTCATATTGCCGATGTCGCTCACTTTGTAAAGCCAAACTCGCCTCTTGATCGAGAGGCCAAGAAGCGGGCCAGCTCTGTGTTCCTCAAACAGCGTATGCTTCACTTGTTCCCCAAGGACTTCAACGATGGTGTATCATTTGAGGTTGACAAGGTGAGTCCTTGTATCAGTGTTCTGTTTGAGCTTGATCCACGCACCTTTGAAGTGGTTGATTCGGACATTGCTCTGGCAACTATCAAGCCTGGTGCCTGTATGGACTACAAGGACATTGAGGATGCCATCAAGTCGTCAAGTCCATCGGACATTATCTCTAATATCCAGGAGATTTCTCGTCAGTTTAGAAAGCAGCGCCTGGAACTTTCCGAGGCTACTGAAGTTCCCGCTCTGGGGCTGCTTGATCTGGTGGACGATGAAAGGACCCAGGTGACCTCTAACATTTTTGATACCGCCGAGTCTGAACAGCTAATGAACGAACTTTGTATCAAGGCCAATACTGCAGTGGCACAGAAGCTGCATGCAGTGCTAGGCGACAAGGCTTTCTTGCGACGACACCCAGAGCCCATTTTGCAAAGACTGGAGTCGTTCTCTGAGACTGTCAAATTGTTGAATCTGGACATTGACACTTCGTCTGCAGCAGCACTGCAAAAGTCGCTGTTTGCTATTAAAGACAAGAACGTCCGCCAGTGTATTGAGACATTGCTGTGGAAGTGCATGCTCCGTGCCAGGTACATTGTTGCCGGCAAGACGGAGCCTGAAATGTATGGCCACTACTACTTCAATGCCCCTGTATATACGCACTTTAGCTCTCCTTTGCGACGATACGCCGATGTTGTGGTGCATCATCAGATTCGGTCGGTGATTTGCGGATCAGAATACAAGGAAGAGGTGGACACTTTGAGCAGTTGTGCCGATTATTGCAACTTTAAGAAGGATTCCGCCAAAAATGCACAGGAGCAGTCGGTTCACCTGCATCTGAGCCAGACCATTGATGGACGGTCCTCGTCAACCGGACACATTATTTGTGATGCAATTGTGCTGCAGACATACGAATCTGCGTTTGACGTTTTTATTCCAGAGTATGGAATTGAAAAGCGAGTCCATGGTGACCAGCTGCCCTTGGTCAAGGCAGAGTACCGCCGAAAGGACGCACTATTGGAACTGTACTGGGAGAAGGGCGTGGATTCGGCCACCTTTGTTCCAGAAGACGAACGAAACAGACCTTCATACCGACAGCCATCAGTTCGAAGGACTCGACCTCGGGCTAGCTCGGCAGCATCAGCAATGGCTCAAATGGCCCTATCAGAGGGCTCTTCAAAGACTAGTACTACTGACGAAGGAGATGGGCTCAAGAGCTATCTCAAGGGAGTGGTCACTCGTGAAGAAGGGGGTAATTGCATTCAGGAGATTCGCATTCTCGAGCATGTGCCAGTGTTGTTACAAGCTGAGCTCGGAAAAAGTATCCCTTGCCTAACTGTGCGAACGCTCAATCCGTTTGCAGTGTGAAAGATGGCACGGAGGGGTTGCAAACACATTCTTTTTTAGAACAGTAGATAAGTTGGATAATCATTAGTTTTAGCCTAAGAAGAGCTCTTAATAATAATAATAGTAATAAAGTAATATTAGTCGTCGTTACATGCATTAGAAAAACTTTAACATGACAAGCCACAGAACCATTTGGCCTGCCATGAGGGCAAATACAAATGGGGCAAGAATCTGAGCTCCTTTGCTGTTGGCAATGATACCAATAATGAATGGAGCGAATCCTGCTCCTCCTCCTCCTAGGGCCGCTGCAAATCCTACTCCACTGACATGAAGCCATTTAGGGAGCTTTTTTACTGCCACAATGATAATAGTAGGGAATAGAGGGCCCAAGAAGAAGCCAATAAAGCCAGCGGACACTGCTGACAATGCAAAGTTGGGGACTGCCCAAAACAAGACTTCAAATACAATGGCTCCTGCTAGATAGACGGCAAACAGAATTTCCTCATGCTTGTAATGGCCAGTAACAAAGCCCAGGACAAATCGGCCGACAGTAATTCCTACCCAGTAACCGGTGGTAACGTAGCCCATCTTGAGAGGATTGCCTCCTCGAACGTTAATCATATAAGTAGACACCCATCCTCCCATGGCCACTTCTCCGCCAACATACATGAACAAGGTGCCAGCGGTGATGGCTACTACTGGGTTCTTGATCACATTAAACAAGTTTCCTCCTTTAGCTCCCGAATCTGATCGACTCTTAGCCACCGATTTGCGGTATTCCTGGGCACTGTCACCCCAGAATGCAAACCCGATGGCCACCAGAACAGTCACTCCAAGGCCTATTAGTACTGCAAATCCATAATTCCATTTGATGCCATTGTCAATCATGGACGTGAAGATAGTCGGACATAGGATTCCTCCTAATCCATATAACCCGTGAAGAACTCCCATGGTCTGATTAGCCTGCTTTAAAGAGCCCATCCACGAGTTCCAAGCTGCATCAATGGTACCGTTACCAAAACCTGCAATTCCAAACGCAACCACGTACACTGGGAATGGAGGTGCTGTCACGTTGATGATATTGCAAATCAACTGGCAAATGGTTCCGAGGAGTCCTACACCCCATCGCCCTAGGCGCTTGTGAATCCATTCATTAAGCACTGCTGCAATAGAGTATCCACAGAATGGGGCCAAAAAGGTGATGGATACCACTAGATACGACAGATTATAGTGTTTTTCTAGGGTCGGAATCAGTGCTCCGTTGGCGGAATCCATCATTCCTAAAATCAAAAACGAGTAGCACGACGCTACAATCTTGATGATATTCTTCCGGGGCTTGTTCCATTCTTCTAGAGGCGCTTCCTCTTCGGTCTGTTCTCCGTCAGTCTGTTCTTCCCCAGATAATGCTGTTCCCAGCACTGGTGCATCGCCCTCCACGTTTTGAATCCGGCTTTGTTGCTTTTCGGTTCCCCCTGGATCCTCGGCCAAGCCCGGATTATTTATCGTGCCGTGACCTTTTTCGAACACTACTTCTGACCTTTCGTCCACCGTCATGATGCCAAAGTCTTACAAACTCTGCTCTATTGATTCGTATGCTTGCATTATATATTTCCAGATGGAGCGGCCGGTTGTGGAGTCATCGCTGGCGAAAACTCCGTCTTGGCAACAAAAGTCGGGCCGACTACTGGTGACTAATGCAGTTTCATCTCCCCAATTGGATACTGTGGAGTCAGCAATACGGGGGCAGCAGAACTGAGCTTTTGGACAATTAGGATTGACAGAATTGTCAGCAACTGTCAGCAACTGTTAGCGATGCCACAAGATGTTACATTGATCAAGGTGACCTGTGAGCGGTCCGAGGACGTTGTACGCTCGATGCTGACCACAACGCTTATGCGAGACATCTGCAAGAAACATGCAAGTGTAAACATAGAAATGCGATGAATAGTAGTTTTATATCAATGAATATACAGATTAATAGCGGAATAGTAACTGCGCTGACTGCAGAAGTTGATGCTAGATTTAGATCAATTCGTTGTCTTTGTCCAATTAGATTCAGTCAAGTTTGGTCTCTCTGTAAATGCCATATTACCCATGACCTAGTGGCCCAACCAATGCTAGCAATTCGCACTGCAGTATCCGACACTCCGCGAACCGATTTGCCAACGCACCAAAAAGTGCCATACTGATTTATGCTGGCGCTTATTTTAACAGCTGCGGGGAGATCGTAAAGAAACTCCGTGTGTAACGTCGCAGCTGCGGCTCGCGCAGGGGCAGTGTCTGTGATCGGTAATCAATAGAATGCTATTTGTGTTTGCTGCCATTCTCGGAGTGGTTCATCCCTGTGCGTCGTACATGCCCATTAAATTACGGATGGATTGTTAGCAATAAATAATGTTACATTAGAAGATGGATCGGAACGCTCTTCGCATGTCGCTGAGAAAGACGGCATAGTCCCGGCTTTCGTTGAGCCCATTGACCGCCTTTTCTACTACTGCCTGGTCGAGCGCCGGCTCGCATTCAGTTACCTTGCCGTCATGATGAGATAAGTCGAGCACAAAGCTGCACTCTCGGTCAAGGCTATGAGAGTCCAAGCCGGTGAAGATGATGCGAATCAGGTCCTGTTGCACAGCCTCTAGTCTCATTCCCAATAACCGCTCCCAGAATTCCGCTTCAGGATCGTCGAGCTCTATCTGCGACCGATAAAACTTCTTTTTGGAATTGATCTTTTGTCGCGTCTTGTCAATTTGGCCTCTCAACTCTTCAACTTTTCGTGCAGTGTCTTGATTGTTTTCGGTTAGCTCTTGCACTCGGGCTGTATAATTGGAAACAACCTCTCTGTTCTCGTCCACGACCCGGCGCTGGTTTTGTCGTACCCTAACTCGCTCTTCGTTTTCTTGTTTAGCCAGTTCGATCTGTGCCATCAAGTTCTCTCCTTCCTCTCGGTACGCGGCCTCCGCTTTGGCAAACGCAGTGCTCTCCTCAATGAGCCTCTGCTTGTCCACCTCCAGGTGCGAAGTGAACCGGTCCTGGAACGCATTCAACCGCTGTTTTAACGAGTCATAGTTGAGTTGTATTGACGGCAGCGTCATTGTCACCGTTGGTATGTATCCGAACGCGTCCGTCAAAGGTGTGAAGGTGGTGATAAATTACCGCGGTGAGCAACAATAAACGGCTGAAATTTACACAGGATGCGGCTCGCGCGGCTCGCGGCCGTACTGGGCGCGCTCGGGCTCGGAATTCCGCATCAGTTGGTTCAATGGTCTAGTTGGTCATGGCATCTGCTTCACACGCAGGAGGTCCCCAGTTCGATCCTGGGTTGAATCATTTTTTGCATTGTTCCCCGTATATTCGGCACAGCCGTTTTTTTCCCCGTACAAAAGCTTGATTTGTCCTTCCCCCCAACTTCTCGATAACTGTAATTGTGGATTGCTAATGGACAGCGAACCAGTTAAACTTATTGTAGACTCCGACCCTGGAGTGGATGATGTTTTGGCCTTGCTGTTGGCCCTGTGCTCCCGTGATGTGGACCTCAAGCTCATCTCCCTAGTGTTTGGAAACTGCGATACTAAAAACTCCCTTCGTAATACTGTATCTTTGTTCCATGTTCTCAAGCTTGAGGAGGCCTATCGCCACAAGCAAGGTCAGTCATGCCCTTGGCAGAACAAGTCCAAGCCAGTAGTCAGTGTTGGACTAACCACTGCTTTGGACGGATCCCAGCTGGATGCTACTGACTTCCATGGATCGGATGGCCTGGGCAACGTCCACACTCAGGCACCCCATTTCACAGCAACCAAGCAGCACCTTGACCTTTTCGATAGTCGGGCTGCTAATGCAATTGAGATTGAAGCTGAAAAGGCCGGGTTTATTCCATCGCATAAGCCATCGTACGAACACATTCTGGAAGTGCTCCGTACCGAGCCCGAGAATACTGTAACCATTGTGGCCATTGGCCCGCTACAGAACCTTGCCAAGGCTGCTGAGTTGGATCCCCAAACTTTTGCTAGAGTCAAGAATATTGTAGTAATGGGAGCGACCATCAACCACCCTGGTAACGTTTCTCCTTTGGCGGAATTCAATGTGTACTCGGACCCCTTGGCATCGGCTATCATTTACTCCTTGACTGCCAAAGACCCTTCTGTGACTCTGCCACCCAACAGCCCCGACGCATTGAAAAAGTTCCCAAAGCCTTTGGATGTGACCCTCTTCCCATTAGATATTACTGAAAAGCACCTTCTTGAACAGCCATTCTTTGAGTCGTTTATTCAGGACTATGTGACCAACGGGTCTCCCTTAGCACAGTGGATGCAAACGTGGCTCCGGTCTACTTTTGAAACTTCAAAGAAGATTTATGGCACGAGCGATGGATTCTCTCACCTCCATGATCCTTTGGCTCTGTGGTATGCAGTATGTGTAGGACTGGGACAAAAGGATGGCTGGGAGATCCAGGAAAATGTTGATGTGCGAGTAGAGTACCAAGGACGTTGGACTCAGGGAATGACTGTAGTGGATAATCGAGGTCGAGCCAAGAGTTCCGAGGCTGTGCCTAACGATAGAGACCAATGGCTGACCTACGATGTTGGCAACCGGGTTCACATTGCCGTCTCGTCACCCCTTCCTGGAGCCAGCTTTGGCGAGGAGTTGCTCCGAACTATTCTGTGCACTGATGAGAATTGACCGTCATCTAATGATATAATAAATCACAATCCGTAAATGTACATTATCCATTTAGACTCAATAAACGAAATAAACGTTCAATTGAACCAATTGACAACTTTTTTCAATAGTCAAGATTGAGGTCCTTCCAGGTCGATTACATAATCAGGGGACTTAAAGGAGCTGAAGCTCAAATCTACTATGTTAACGGTGCTAATGGTTAAGAGCACAACAAACCCACGATATAGCTGTGTAGAAATTCTTTATACGATATCAATGTATATGAACCTATGGTATCAATATATGGTATCAATATGATATCAATAAATTGATGGGGTCCGCATCGTTCAGTTCACCTCTTTATTGAAGTTCGTCGGGACGGCTCGAAAATTTCACCTTCGACATGTTCCGACTAGGATTAAGGCCCAGGGGCCTGAGGGTACCCGCGACTTCTAGACGACTGTTTCATATCTCCCAGAACTTACGCAGTTTTCAGGACTCTCCTCTCGATGAGAAAAGCCTGAGCGACCGGGTGGCTAAAGCATTCAGCGACGATGCTAAACCGACTACTGACACCACCGCCGATGCCCTGGTTGCGTGGGCTCGATTAGAGCAAATGCATCGCCAGTCGAGCTCTGCATCTTCACCGCTTTCGCAAAAGTCTCCCGAAAGCCTATTAGCAATTATGGACGAACTCCTGTCTAACCCCAACGCCCCTATAGACCACAAAGCCGTCAAGCAGTTCTTCCTGGCTGATCCATCTCCAGACGCTTGCGTGCACCTGATTCAAAAGTACTACGAAAAGAACACTGACCATATCCCTCAAGAGCTGGCCATGATTCCACTCAGACGGGCAGTCTATTCGGCCGATTTTGCTGGCGCCATTTCTTTGGTCGATGCCACTGTCAACTCCCAGAGATACAAAGCAATGATCCGTAACCAATGGAAAAAGTATCTTGGATACTGGGCTGGTGGAACTGCTACTATCCTGTCCGGTTTGGAGCTGGTGCTCCAGTCTGGAGTAGTGGGAGTATGGGAGAGCACAATGATGGTCCATATGATGGCCTTGACTTACCTGACTTCCGTGTCAGTGTACTCATTGCTGGCATTTGGAGGCCGCTTCTCTCGAAACGGAGACGTTCTCAAGTGGGCTCAGGGAACAATCACCACCCACTGGTTTTCTCATGCTGCCGAGATGCGAATGATGTCCTTGATCACTGAAATGAACCGCTCTTTACCCGAGAACCAGGGCGACCCTTCATACAAGCTCAAGCAGGACCTTTTGAAGCGCAAGATGTCTGTCGTGGAGCTTGAGGAGGAAGGCCTCCTCAAAGAGTACTGGGCTCGTGGTGGAGAGGGCTTCAAATGGGTTGAACCCGACCAGGATCCTGCTGAGATTATCTGGAGAGAGCAGATGGACAAGACCCGGGCCAAGCGAATTGGATCCGCTTACTCTGCTCAGCCAGACGAGAACTTTAAGTGGGCTGACGAGGTGATCCAAGGGTCGCTTCCTCATGCTTCAACTATGATTGATAACAAGTCTGACGACAAGTCTCTTCCTGACAAATGATCTGTATATATGCATAATGACACTCAGTTCCTAGATTCATTCATACAATTGTATTCATTCATGGGCCATTGTATTTACCCATGGACAATTGTATTTACACTAGCCTGAAAAAATTGTATTTACTCCATGGACAATTGTATTCATGGGCAATTGTATGGACACTTGTATTTACTCCATGGACATGTATTCATGGACAATTGTATTTATATTTACTCCATGGGCATGTATTCATGGACAGTTGTATTCATTCCATGGCAATTGTATTTACATTGATTAAGTTTATTTACATTGATATTTACATTGTTAGTTAGATGCGTCCTCCTCGTGGTTGGGCTTGACTGAAATGTGGTCGTTGGAGACAGTCACTTCGACTGTCTCGTTGGACAAGACCTGACCCTTGATTAGCAACAGAGCCAGAGGGTTGAGAATCTCCTTTTGGATAAGTCGGTTCAGAGGTCGTGCTCCATAGACAGGGTCGTATCCATGGTCCACCAGCCATTGCTTTGCCTCTGCATCAACCGACAAACTAATTCGCCGGTTCTCCAGTCGGGTCTGAACTTCCTTGAGACGAATGTCAACAATGTTCTTGAGAGCATCCTTTGAAAGTCGGTTGAATACAATAGTCTCATCCAGTCGATTGATAAATTCGGGAGCAAAGTAGCCCTTCATGGCGTCCGTAACCTTCTGCTTCGTCTCTGAACTGACTTGTCCACTCTCAGTGGCCTTGTCTGCAATTAGGTATTCCTGGCCAATGTTACTGGTCAGAACAATAATGGTGTTCTTAAAGTCCACCTTTCTGCCCTGTCCATCAGTCAATTGTCCTTCATCCAGTACCTGAAGCAGCAACTTGGACACATCCGGATGGGCCTTTTCCATTTCATCAAACAATACCACCGCATATGGCTTTCGACGTACAGCCTCGGTGAGTTGGCCTGATTCCTCATAGCCCACATAACCGGGAGGAGAGCCAATCAGTCTCGATACAGAGTGTCGTTCCTGGAACTCACTCATGTCAAATCGAACCACGGCACCCTCGTCATCGAACAAAAACTCCGCCAACGCCTTGGTCAGCTCAGTCTTACCAGTACCAGTAGGTCCTAAGAAGATAAAGCTGCCCACAGGGCGCTTCTCGTTTGTCAGTCCGGCTCGCTGGAGGTGCACTGCATCCGATACTGCCTTGATAGCTTCATCTTGTCCCACCACTCGCTGGCGGAGAGAGTCCTCCATGTACAACAGACGGTCCTTCTCTCCTCGCATGAGCGATTGAGTGGGAATACCAGTCATTCTAGACACAACCCTAGCTATGTCATCGGCGGTAACTGAATCATGAAGAAGGGTCGAGGCACTACGGTCATTTGTCTCATCGGGGAGCTTCCTTTCCAATTCAGGGATTCGAGAATACTGTAGCTCAGAGGCCTTTGCAAAATCGTTGTTACGCTGAGCCAGCTCCAGATCAATCTTTGCCTGCTCCAACTCGGCCTTTGCATTCTTAACCGACTCAATCTCCTTTCGCTCTTCCTCCCATACGTCGGTCAGACGCTTGAGCTCTTCCTGCTTGGCGGAAAGATCCTCCTGCAACTTGTCTCTCCTTTCCACGGATATAGGATCGGTCTCCTTCTTCAAAGATTCCAGCTCAATCTGAATAGTCATGATGACCCTGTCTAGCTCCTGAATCGCATCCGGTTTGGATTCGTGTTGCAATCGCAGGGCAGAGCATGCTTCGTCGACCAGATCAATGGCTTTGTCGGGCAAAAATCGGTCGCTAATATAACGGTTGGAATACACTGCCGCAGTAACTAGGGCGTTGTCTGCGATTCGTACTCCGTGGTGGACTTCGTATCGGTCTTTCAGTCCTCGGAGAATAGAGATGGTATCATGAACAGAAGGCTCGTTTACAATCACCGGCTGGAATCGACGAGCCAGAGCAGCGTCCTTTTCGATATACTTGCGGTATTCATCCAGAGTAGTGGCACCGCAGCACTGGAGCTGGCCACGAGCCAATGCCGGCTTGAGCAGGTTAGAAGCATCTACACTTCCCTCACTCTTGCCAAGACCCAGAAGCAAATGCAGCTCGTCCACAAACAAGATGATATTACCATGCTCTTCTTCAACCTCCTTGAGAATGGACTTTAGTCGCTCCTCGAATTCTCCGCGGAACTTTGCTCCAGAAATAATACTACCAAGATCGAGCGAAACAATTCGCTTCTTCTTCATGCTATCAGGAACAAGTCCTCGGGCAATTTGCTGAGCCAAACCCTCCATAATTGCCGTCTTTCCAGTTCCAGCCAGACCAATTAATGCTGGGTTATTCTTGGTTCGTCGAGAAAGAATCTGAATTGTGCGCTGGATCTCCTTGTCTCGGCCAATTACAGGATCCAATTTGCCGTCCGCGGCCAATTTGGTCAGATCAACTCCGTACGTCTCCAGTGCGGTCTGCTCCTGTTCCTGTTGCTGCTGACCCTGTCCACCAGGACCGCCAAAGTTGCCCCCATAGCCGCCAGGTCCATATCCACCGCCAGGAGGGCCTCTAGGAGTGCCTCCACGGCCGCTATAGTAGCGCAATTGGTTAATTGCACCGTATGTCGGCGACTTTGGCGTGGCACTGACCTGGGACAGCAGTGGCGAATGCAATGCCGACGCTACCCGGGGCCCAGGATATATAGCTTCGACACTGCGCAGGCTTCTCAACTGCCTGGCAGTGCCTCTTAATGATAAAACTCGGTTCATAACTTGTACTATCAACAGAGGAAGATATGGTGATTAGTTCCTACTTTTATACATGCACGGAACATGCCCGCTATATATGGGGCCATTGTGCGGCTGAAAGGCTCATGACCCTGAGAAAGCTCTGGAAAGATCCAGAGAGTTCACCAAGCGACAATAAATAGGTTTGCAAGCGAATTGCGTAGATGTTAGCGTTGAGAGTTAGTAGGATCGAATTGCGGTGGCGGAGCTTTGTCGTCCCAGTAGTCTCCAGGCTCGAACCCGGGAACTGCGGGGAAAAAGTCTGGGGGCCGCTCATCTGCATGATGAGACGGTGGAGGTGCAGAAGTGTTAGCATGACTAGGTCCAGCAGTAGCTGGGGGATCGTATAAATCGTCATCGTCGTTAGCGTTAGGAACCGTAGACAATGGCATTGAATTGGTAGCTGTAGTCGGTGGTGGGACAGAATTGGTAGTGGTGTTGTGTGTTGATGATGCGTTGGTTGGTGCGTTCTTGGAGACGTCTGACTGGGCCCGTTTTCGGTTTCGTTTGACGGGATGAATGTGCTGGTCCAGACCTTTGTCACGACGGTGGACTCTTCCCGCCAGTGGGACTTGTGGAAGCGTGGGCGTAATTGACGGAGACGGTCGTTCCGAGCGCTGCTGTTCTGAGGGCAGCTCCGACTGTGGATCGGACAGTTGCACAGACTGGTGTTCGGAACGAGGTTCATAGTCCATAGAGAAGCTTTCCTGCATAGCTTCACTTTGGATTGCTTCCATGGCCTGCATGTCCTGCATTGGATCTTGAGAAGGTTGGCCAAAGTGAGTGCTGTCGCTATTGGCCGAACCCCTGGAGATGACCCAGCTTCGTCCTTTGGCGAACGAAAACAACCGAGATCCCATTCTTTTACGAACTTTCGTATTTTCTTCAGGGCCATTGGGTCCCTCATTAGCATTACTATCGGGCCCATCTTCACCGCTGTAACCATTGCCCTGGTGGTGGTGTTGGTCACCAGTATCACCACCTCCAGACCTAGAACTGCGGTGGCTTGCAGAGTCACTACGAGTAGACCCAATCATATCCTCATCATAGTTGGGGTCCACTTGAATGTGGCCAGTGTTATCCTTGCCTAGTCGTAACTTTCTACCCATAACTCCAGTCTTTTGTTCGTCCTTTTCCGACCGCTCGATTGCATCTAACCAACCCCATACTACTACCGAGGCAGCAGCAGAGCAAATTCGGTTCACAAACGTGGCCCATCCTTCAAACCAGTACGACGAAATGCACATGGATGTGAATACCAATGGCGACACGCACGCCAGAAGGGAAATGATAGCAGTTGCCATCACTCTAGGTCGGTACGCATGGCGCCTTTTGCGAATGGAGTAAATGACCACCGCTAACACATAGACCAAAATGATAACGTACTGGATCACATAGTTTAGAATTGAGATGGCCCCAAATCTATCCGCCAGATCTAATGCATCAGCCCACTCTTTGAAATATGTTAAGCACTGGAAGATGACATAGAGCATGACCAAAAGCGCACCCACTCCTAGGATTAGAAATCGGTATTGGGGTTCTTGGAACAGGCGCAAAACTACTTGCAAATGGGCCAGCCATAACAATGTTGTTGAAATAACGTCCAAAATTTCAAAAGTTAGTCCTCTTGTGACCTCTACCAGCAGGCCATGAATGTTCTGGTATCCCTGTTTGTACTGGCGTCGCAGCACATCACTGGACTGGGCCAGCACCGCTGTCAGGGTCACTCCCAGCGCACAAACGGCAATCTTTTGGAACAGTGGCCGTCGCTTTTGGGCAATAATGAGCAGAATAAATAACAACCACGCCATGATCGTGGTAGCAGAGATGCTGTACGCAAAAGGAGTCACCGATCCATAGAACGGTACGCTGTCATGAAGCTTATCCATGTAGTAGATGTCTTCCGGGGTGACCTGGCATTCTGGGGGGATATATAGCGCCCAGTCTGTAACCACCAGAGAATGTTCCACTCCGTCGTCGTCCACAAACGACAGCGTTCCTGCTGGCACTGAGTACTTGCTACACTGAGTAGCATCCACCAGCGTTGTACTCATCTCATTCGTATCAACAATGAATCAACAATGAATCGAAATTAACTTTTGTCGTTCCATCTTATCGTGAGCCGCTTGGACCATCCTCGAGTTAAATGACCGGTGAGCTGATTTATAGGACACGAGAGTAGGATAAATTGCCGTTATTGAATTGCTAGCTTGTATTGGATTCGTGTGATCATTAGTCGTAATCATTACATACTATTTGCAACATTGTTTGCAACATTATTTGCTTACCATAACCGCAGACTAACTGCAGACTAACTGCAGGGCTATTTGCAGGTAGCGAGCATGCTAGAGATGACTCCCAGGAGCTGCTCGTTCTCGCAAGCGGCCGCTACTCGCTCCTTATCGTTGAGCTGCTTGTTGACTTGAGTTTCGCTCTGATGAGTTCCCTTGCGCACGTTGATGGTAATTCTGAACCGAGGAGGCAGACATCGCTCCAGACGGACTCGAATGCCTAGACCGATCAGAGTAGCCAAAGAGCAGTGAGTGATTGTAGGAGTAATCTCGACCACTACCTCGGCCATCTTGTTCTTGTCGCCACTGTCGTGAACATAAATATGAGGCAGGTTAACTACTGCCAGCTGCCCCAGAGTCAGGGGATGCTCAGGATCTGAAATAGTGGAAATGAGGTCATAAATTTCTTGCGAATCGATGGGGTCTTCGTCTTCTTCTTCGTCTGATTCCGAATAGCCTGATCCTGCTAACGAGGGAGGTGACGACTGTCTGGGAACTGGATCTTGAAGCTTTTGGAACAGGGAAAACTGATAAGCAGGCGAGTCCAACAGATGGCCCAGGCCGGCGTCGTTGACGATATCGGCTTTTGCATCCGTCTGTCGAGTAGGCAGAGCAGACTGCTCTAACACTGTTGGGTTGGCGTTAATAGGATCTGACATGGTTCTGGATATGAATAATGTCGGATTCTAAGTAATTATGAATGACTGTCGGATTTGTGATTAGAAATCTCGGGATCACGACCGCCGCACTCTGCCCCGAGAGACATTCTCAGCTGTCGAGGTTGTGCGTTCATGAAGACGGTAGTGGTGGCCGTTACAGGCCCCTCGAGCTCAGGGAAAAGCACTCTGTCGAGACTGTTACGCCAGGTGTTTGCCAATTCGACTATTATTTATCAGGATGACTTTTACTTGACTGATAAGGACATTCCTGTTACTGCCAACGGACTCCAGGACTGGGACTGCCCGGAGGCATTCGATTTAGAGTACATGCACAAAGTGCTGAAGCATATTAGAGAGCATGGAACTGCTCCTGAAGACTTTCATTCAAAGGAAGAGACAAACGCTCTAGGGCCATCTCACGTAGACGACGAAGAGGTTCATCGAATCAAGCAAGCTATTCCTCAGAGCCTCCAGGAAGCACGGGTAGTCATTGTAGACGGAATCCTCCTTTTGAACAAGAATAGTCCTCTGGTGGATGACTTTGACGTCAAGTTGTTCCTGCGGGCTACCTATTCGGTTCTTAAGGAGAGGCGAGAAAACCGTACCGGCTACGTGACTCTGGAGGACTTTTGGGAAGACCCTCCTGGCTATTTTGACGACATTGTATGGCCAGGATACGTCAAGGAGCACAGCTATTTATTTGAACAAGGAAACGTAGAAGGGGAACTCAATCAGACGGCAATTGATCGAAATATAAAGCTTGTTCCTGCAAAGAGCATGGTCTCTATTCTAGACTGGGCCGTTACTCAAATCAAGCAAACTGCATCGACGTGATAGAAGTATAGATCAATGGCTATATAGATTGAATGATTAATGGATTGACCGAATTCAATGGATTCCATGATGTATAGATTGCATGAATCGAACGATTGTATGGATTGCACAGATTTGCTGATGTCTGTATTATTCTATTCAGTTAGTTGCTCTTCTTGTTGTACTCAGAGCCATAGCCCAATCGCTGGGTGCTCTCCAGCATGCGCTCCCTAGTACCTTCGACCAATTGGTTAATCTCCTCCTTGGTCTCCTTTCCAGTGACCTTGATGGGCTCCAACACCTCAATTTCAATCACACCAGGCTCGAAAATTCGCTTCTTAAAGTTCACCACCTTGGAGTAGTTGCTCACTACAAATGGCACAATGGGAACACCAGCCTGGACGGCAAAGTGGAACGCTCCCTTCTTAAATGGCAATAGACCGGGCTCCTGGTAGTACGATCGAGTGCCCTCGGGGAACATGAACACGCTCTGCTTGTCACGGTTCACCTTCTTGGCCGCTCCCTCAAAAGCCTTGAGAGCATTGTCTCGATTGGCTCGGTCAATAAACACCGATCCACTCAGAGCCATGAACCATCCCAAGAACGGGTAGTACTTGAGACTCTTCTTTGCCGTCACACTACAGTACTGAGGGAAAGTAGCTCCCAAGATGAGAATGTCCAGCTCGGACTGGTGGTTGGAGATGAACACCGCAGGTCGGGTCTTGAGACGCTCGGGGTTCTTAATCACAACCTTGATTCCCAGAATCGTTCCCGCAATGTACAGGAACATTCTGGCCACACACCATTGCGAAAGACCCTGCTTTCCAATCAAAGTCAGCACCGCAGACAGCACCGCTCCATTGAACGCGCAAAAGGCAACCGCCAGAATGTAAACCGCCAACCGCACGTAAAACTGTAGGGGCTTGATAATGCCAAAATAGCCTAGAACAACCGTTCCTGCCACGGCCTTTGGCAGATACTGAACCAGCTGCTTTACAACCGTCGCCATTAGGTCAAAGTCTCTTCTACGGGGAAGTTTGTATGGGGAAGTGACAAAAATTCCTGCGGCTATCCCAACAATCACGCCGGAAACCAAAATCAATCAATGTGAAATTCAACGTGAAATAATAAAGGTGGAATTAATATATATACATTATTTCTTCTTCTTGGCTCGCTTGCGCAGAGCGCTCATTTCCTCTTCATAAATCTCCTCGGCAGTAGTCTCCTTGCGCTTTTTATCGGCTCGTTTCATGCTTACTCGGCCTCCTCCAGCGGCAGCCTTCTTGACGCTAGCGTCTTCCCAGTCGGCATCCTGAGGAATGGCGTACTTGTCAAGATCAAGAGAGTTGATAAACTCCTTCTGCTTCTCCTTGACGGCCTGAGTCTTCTCGTCCAATTCTTCTTCCTGCTCATCATCATCGTCGTCATTGTCCACTACACCAGTGGCCTCCCGAGAAACTTCCTTGAGAACTCGTACACGCTTACCGTCCATTTCATCAACAGCTTCGTCCTGCATCTCAGGCATGCTCTCATCAATGGCCTTTGTCTCAATTTCTCGGAAATAGTTGGATACCTTGCGGGAAACCTTTGCAAACATTGCCAAAGTCTGGCTCACGGGCAGGTTCAGCTCAGCAGCCATGGTATCCATATCCTTCTTCTGAAGACCAATTCCGAGAAGAATAGCACTCTGAACACTGGACAGGTTAAACTCAGCTGGGAACTTGCCGAAAAAGTACAGGCTAGCAATCTGAGGCAGCATGTCAACGATTACGTGGTAGTCAAGTCGGTTGTTAGCGTATGAATCCAGCCTCTTGAGATCAAATGGCGAGAAGATGGAGGACAGCTGGGCCTTGGTTAGTCCTGTAGTCTTGATTCGATCTTTGAACACGGCCTTGCTGGCTTCGATAATCGATAGACCCTGAGCAGCAGTGAAAGATCGGAACTCATACGCCAGCAGAGACAAGAATCGTCGATGGAAGTCTTCACTGAACGCCGACAGCCAAGATCCATCCTGCTCTCCCAGAACTGACAGCATTACACAGGTGTGCTCTCCAGTGAGTTCGTTGGCAGTCTGACGCAGATACACGGGAGCGAATCCAGATCGCTTCCAGAACTTGTGCAGCTGGTTGGTAAGACCATACGAAACTCCCAGGTAGTCCAAAGTCTCAGGAGGTCTCTCGGCTAGCGTCAGCAAAAGAGGAGGCAGCTTGGATACCTCTCGAGGCTTCAGCTCATCAGACGCAAGGTTGGCATTCTCCAGTTCCTGGTCAGTAACTCGGGTAATTTCAAAGTCCTTGTTGACAAAGTTCTCAGACAGGTTAGTGAACTTGCCTTGGAAGTAATCCTTGAGCAGGTCCAGAGCTCGGGATCCGTATCCCATGCCCATGTACTCTGGACTGGTAGCAATTCGCACAACACGAGCACCAGACAGTCCAGCAAAGTCCTCATCCTGGAACTGCTGAGATACAACCCAGGGAATCAAGTCACCGCCAGCTCGCTTGCCGCTACCCAAACTGCTGAGAATGCTCTGTCGGGAAATCTGACCTTCCAGGGCCACCTGAATCACACACAATGGCTCAGGAAGACGGTCGTTAGAGGTAGGTCCTACCAACACGTACAGCTGGTGAGCAGGGGCATCACTCAGCAACTGCAAGTCGTTAGGAGAGTTCTTGTAGTGAGAGGCCACGTACAGAGCCATGACCTTGTGAAGGAAAGCTTCAGATACTTCGTGGAAAGAGAACAGAGCATCTCGGTTAATGTAGTACAGAGAGCATTCCGAAGGATGAGGGAACCCGTGCTTCGACACCTTGGAAGGACTGACAGTAGCGTCCAGACACAGCAGCTTGTTGAGCCACTTTTCAACTGCATCTCCAGGAGCATATCGAATTGGCTCGTCGAGAGAAATCTCCCGCAGCTTTCTACGACCAATGGATTCACTTCCGGCCTTGCCAGCAGACTGCTCTCGCAGCTGCTGGATAAGCTTGAGAGACAACGATCGTCCGGTACCCTCATAACCGTTAATAGTGGAAGCCATGAACACAAGGTAAGGACCCAGAAGCTTCTTTACCAAAGGCAGGGGGATGGCAGCAGCCTCATCGATGACCACCAACTCTGCCTGTCCCAAAACATGAGCGTCCGAGGGCTGGATGTACTGAATGGTCTGACGGTGAACGTTCTGGCCGCTGCTCTCCTGGTGAATATTAACTCTAACAATTGCATTGTTAAATGCCGGGTTAGTGGACTGTAGAATGTCGTAGTCTTCATGTTCTTTAAAGTTGAGAGCGTCCAGTCCCTTGAACACAAACTCAAACAGAGTCTTCAAGTTTTCAGGGCTAGGAGAAGTGATGAAAATGTTCGAGTAGCCATGAGCAATGGCGGCCGCGATAGCCAGACCCATAGCCGCTGACTTTCCTCGACCTCGACCAGCAGTGAGAGCCACAGTGTTTCGGAGAGTCTTTTCGGCAATGCTGTCGATGAAGGTCATCACCGCCTTGGCCTGGTCTACAGTTCGGGTAAGGCCAACCAAAGACGAGGCAGGCTGGACATCTTCCAACGATTCTTTTACGGAAGCCAATTCAGCAGCCCTGGGGTTGGCTTCAGAGGGGTCCAATGGTGGCAAGCGCTTGATGTGTCGTTCTCCGAGCGCCGGAAGTACGTTCATTTCATCGTCAATGATTAGCGAGTTTTTATCCAGCGTTCGCAATGACAGTAGGAATCTCTCGTTGAATCGGGCAACAACATCGGAATGGGCCTCAGTTCGGTATCGAGAGTACACATCCATGGACATTGTGTACAATTGCTTGAGCGAGGTCATGGATTTGAGCAACAGCACAACAAGACCACCTCCTTCTACGGTCTCGATGGTACGAGCAAGAATGTTAGCGGTGATTGCTTCAAAATCCTGCAGAATGAGCATGCCGTAAGTGTTACCAAGAATGTTCTCGGTCTCCTTGTAGTATACATAACGAATATCTTGGGTTCCCAAGAACAGTTCAAATGGATCCTGAGAGTTTGGATCTCTCTTGCCCTGCTTGATATCTCTCTTCATCTTCTTCTCCCGCTTGCCTCGGTGCGAAGTGAATCCGAGAAGCTTGTTCTTGTAAGCCCACAGAACCTTTTTGTTCAATTTACCTTCCGCAGCATTATTGAGCAGCAGGTGAAGGTTTGGAAGCTGATTTCTGGCTCGGTCTCCCACAATTATGAAGAAGCTTCGCTCATTTTTCTACCAGTTAGCACTATGTCACCATTCAATTGACCCAGACATTACCTACCTGCACTCCATTTTCAATGAGATCGCGGATTCGCGAATCCACCTTCTTTTTAACCATGCTTGTTGGTGCGATAAAAAGATTTTTGATATCGGCCTCTATTTTTTTTTTTTTTTTTTTTGCATTTTTCACTTTTCCAATCTCCCGCCGCATCTGTCACCAACCGTCCCACTCTCCGGTATACCAGACGACAAATCTCCAAAGCAGACTGATTTAGGACTCGTAAAAGGATAAAAATGTCAGAACAAGAGCAGGAGGTGCAGCCTGATGCCTCTTCGTCGTTTCTTGGAGAGATCTCGGGGGGCAATGTTATCGTGAAGCTCAACTCTGGCCTGAGCTATCAAGGTAGGTAGTGACATGATCAGGTGGTGGAACACACGCTAACTCAAGGCAAACTGCAATCGGTGGACGGATTCATGAACATTGCTCTGGAGGATACCAAGGAATTCAGTGGATCCAAGCAGACTCACTCGTTTGGTGAGGTGTTTATTCGAGGCACTAACGGTAAGTGGAAGGAGAATGAGGATAGTGGAGGGTTGCTAACGCAGTTTTGTACATTTCTGCAGTTTAATGATAATGCTAGATTACTATGTGATTATAATTTGATTGTACGCGTAATTGTGCGTGTAATTGTACATATAATTGTACGTATAATTGTGGCCTTGTAGGTGGACAGTTGTAAGCAATCATAGACTTGGGAACTGTAGTTTGTGACATCTACTAGCCTCATGAAGCTGCTACTATACGAACGGTCGGGAGCGCTGCAGAAGGCATTCCAAGCGCTGTGTTTGAAGGACAGTGTTAGTAGCTATGTAGGTTTTGCTAATAGTGCTGGACAGTCTTTGGACGAGGCGGTAGAGTCCACGCGAGTTACTGGTATAGTTGCTCCTGGGAACTCGTTTGGACATATGGATGGAGGGTTGGACAAGGCCATTTCCAGCTATTTTGGACACAAACTGGGCCTTTCTCAGCTTCAAGCAAGCTCAAAGGTCCAGCAGCTTATTTTTGATACCTGTAGGGGTTATAATCCGCCTACAAATGCCCTGGTTCTCGAGCTTGGGTCTACGTCTAAGGTGCCATTGCTGATCCATTTGCCGACCATGTCAACACCAATGGCCATACCTGAAGGAGACCCGGTAGTGTTTAATTGTGTTTGGAGCCTGCTCAATGCAGTTGATAATTACAACCGTGCAAAGCCCGGAGCGTTGGATACAATTCTTGTTCCTGCGCTGGCGGCTGGGTATGGCAAGGTCACCGTCGAGTCGTGCGCATGCCAGATAGCAGCAGCTGTTGGTCTCTATCACCGTGGGATCCAAGGAAATTGGGCTCACATGTGCTCTCTGGATTCTGATATTCGAGCTCTTGCCAAACGTCAGCCTGAACTGAATGCTCTAGACTCATTAGGCCTCACTATCCACGGCCAAGATTGATTTCTCGGACTACACATGGCCACGGTAGAATGGATGGGAACTAGGAGGTGTCTACTGAATTGTATGTCACGACCAAGATTGACATTTCTTGGGCTGCGAACAACTTCTCGAACTGACATGTTTACTGAATTAGTATTTCACTACGAAGGTTACTGTTTACGTACGGATGATGGTCAAGTTTAGGCCAGGAGCATGGCGAGAGATCCCACAAGGGTCAGTCCGGCAAGGGATAGGGATGCAACAGGCATGGCACCACCGCTGGCACTCTCAGTGACGGCAACTACGCTAGACTGAGAGGCATCTGCAGAGGTTCCTGCGGAGGTAGACTCAGCGTCCTCCTCGGAGGAACTGCTGGTAGCCTGAGAAGCTGTGGAAGCTGCAGCGGATGAAGATGATCCGGTAGCAGCGGCAGAGGAAGATCCAGTGTTAGCGGGAGCATTTCGCTGACCAGTCTGCTGCTGAGACTGGTGCTGGGTGCCGCCATTGCCCTCCTGGTGCTGGCTCTGGTGCTGGCCGTTCTGATCCTGGGTCTGAACCTGAGTCTGATGGGGATGAGTTCCAGTTTCCTGTCCAGTCTGCTGTCCAGTCTGGTGCTGGTGAGTTCCAGTCTCCTGACCGGTCTGCTGTCCAGTCTGCTGAGCCTGACGCTGCTGCTGGTGATCCTCGTCATTGTCCTGGTCATCCTGCTGATCGTCCTGCTGCTCATCCTGAGCTCCCTGCTGGTTCTGGTTGCTGTTGTTGTCCTGCTGCTGATCCTGCTGCTGGCCCTGCTGGCCCTGTTGTCCCTGTTGACCTTCTTGGCCTTCCTGACCCTCCTGGGCCTTGGCAAATCCAGGTACATAAACGTCAACATGGTCGTATTCGGCGCCATTGTTAGCAGCGGTACCTGCAGATACGAGGGCGGCCAGAGCCAGAGCGAGAGACGTGGAAAGCTTCATGATGTGTTTTGTTCAACGACTGTTACTGAGCAACTTGCGGTGTGCAAAACAAGCTGCCTTTACATGGCCCCTTTATACCCTGTACCTATGTCCCTTCAATTGGCTCTCTGTATGTCTGTTTGCATTCATCCGTCGAAACCCGCCTTACAGATCCTGCGCAATTGTCCGGATTTAGACATTCAATTAAGCTACATACGCGGCCCGGCGAAGCCCGCCGCCTGGGATGGAAGGCATTGTTACCCTAAACTTAGCTGCTGCTCTACGTGCATTGCAGCATACGAGCTGTTCTGTGCGTTCTACTCGCCTTCGTATGCCTTGCTGTGTTGACAAAAGCTTATTTTAGGACTTTCTTCCTTGACATCCCATCGCCATCTGATAACGGTCACGTGGCTGAAAAAAATTAATCTAATCTTGAAACTGCTAAATATCAACGGTGAAACGACAACTGTGTCAAGAGCCATGGAGTCTAGTGGAATCCCAGGGCTGTTGCTGATAAATCAGCGCCCTGAGCAAAATGGCCGGGAGAACGTTACTCCTGTCAAGGGGGACAAGGAAAGTGCGTCCCATGACCAAAAACAGGACGAGGATCGCACTGCGGGCCCTGGTGCCGATGTCGATACTACAGATCCGCCTTCGTTGGCTGCCGAGGTATCCGAGCAGCAGCAGCAGCAGCAGCAGCGAGAGCCGACCACCACCAAGCAGGAGGCGGAATTGAGTCAAACTTTGCCCAGTTTGCAGAGTGAGCAGAGCGAGCAGACCTCGCATAGCGTGCACACCGCAGACAGCGGAGAAGGCTTAGCACAACGCACGGAGGAGGCCCCTGAACGTGATGCAATTGACATGGCTCTGGCAAATGAGCCCATGAATTACTCATCTGACGAGGATAACTCGGTGTCTAGTGCTAATAATACTGCATCTGCTAAACCCAAGGACCCTGTTACAAACTCAAGCTCGGAATTAAGGCCCGATTCAGCGGATAGTTCGCAATCGGATTCGGATTCGGATTCTGACTCTGATTCTGACACTGAATCCGATTCTTCAGATTCATCTTCTGACCCCGCATCTGAGGACGAGGGGGACAATGTTGGCGACGGTGACGAGGAGGAGGAAGATAAAATTACGGGCCCTCTAAGAACGAAGAACGAAGTGGCCGATGAACCTGCTCCCGTGCTACCTGAGGGGTTTACCCTAACCCCCAATACCGCAATTCAGCCTGTAGGAATTTTGCATCAGCTTGTAGAGAGGACTGCAGTTATTAAAGCCACCACTTCAGGCGAGTTTCGAGTTTTGAAAGATGGTGCCTCTGTGCTTTGTTTTGAGGATCGCATGGTTTTGGGAGTCTTGTATGAAACTTTTGGCCAAGTGTCTGCTCCTTTTTACTCTGTAAAGTTCAATTCTGAGGAAGACGCTGCCAAGTTTGCCAGTAGAAAGGGTCAAACAGTGTGCTACGTTGTTCCTGCATCTGAATTTGTTCTCACCGAGCAAATTAAAATCTTCAAGGGTTCTGATGCTTCAAATTTCCATGACGAAGAGCTTCCTGAAGAGGAGCAGGAATTCAGTGATGACGAAAAGGAAATGGCCAGTAAAGCTGCAAAGAAGAAGCGCAAGAACAAAAACACCAACAAGAAGGAAAAGAGGCCCAGGCCAAATGAGTACAAGAACAATGCCAACAACAATGGTGCCCCTAATCCTGCTAGTAATAATACTTGGGCAAATGCTCCATCGTATAATTACCCTCCAGTATGGCAATCGGCTCCCTATGGACAATATTATGGACAGCCCTCGCCATATTACCAGCAGGCTCCTTCGCACCCTTCGCACCCGCAGCCCCCTAACATGTACGGAGCCCCAAATGCATACCAGCAGGGATTCTATCAAAATCCCCAAATGTACGTCAACCCCGGGTACCAGTCATATCAAATGCCCTCTCGCCCGCAGCAGCCAATGGCTCGTCCGGCCCCATATCAGTACCAACAGCCTAATCTTTCTTACGACAGTGACGACGAAAGACCTTAATGATATTTGCATGCATTCTGACCATTATGACATATCTTTTTACATAGATCAAATATTATTCTCCACCACCGACTGATCGTAGAGTCTCCAACGCTTCTTCTGCAGTCTCCAGTACTGGCCGGGGAAATCCTGCCAGTGCTGCAATCTTTAGCCCATTTGAATCTTTACAAATGCCCTTACTCAACTTGTAGTTGAAGTAAAATTGTTTGACAGCATCTGCGGGCTCGTCCACCAAGTCAGTATGGTAGTACTCCACCAACCCATCATGCCCGTTTGCGTTTAACAAGTTGCTCAATTCTCTCCCAAAGTGAGTCGCAAACAAGGCATGGCATTGGTTGGTTTTGCACAGATGGAGAATAACTGCGTATGCAATTGCCAATCCATCTTGCCCACTGGTTCCACGACCTACTTCGTCAAGAATGGCCAAGGAGTTTGGCGTTGCATTGCGCAAAATGGTACTGGTCTCCAGCATTTCCACCATAAAAGTACTGCGATCGCGGTACAAATCATCTGCAGCTCCAATACGACAAAATACTTTGTCAACCACTCCAATCTCTGCCGATTGAGCAGGCACAAAGCACCCAATCTGGGCCAAAATGCAAATGATGGCTACTTGTCTGATAAAGGTGCTTTTTCCACCCATGTTTGGTCCAGTGATGACCCAAACCGAGCTGCTATCGTCGTCGTTGCTCAATTGACAATCATTGCCAACAAAGTCAAATCCTTTAATCCTCAGACCCTCTTCCACAGACATATGTCTTCCGTTCTTAATTGTAATTCCCGGCTCCTCCTTTACAACTGGACGCACCAAGTTTCGTTCGTTGGCTAATGTCGCAAAAGATATTAGCACGTCAAGCTCGTCTACTACTTCGCAGCATCGTCTGATATCCGCTTCGTACTTTATGGCGTATTGTTGTAGACGGTTGAGTATTTTGGTTTCAATTGCCTGCTTCCTGTCAAGCAGAGACTCTCGATTGGTACCCATACTAGACCATTCCGGGTACTGAATGCATCTTGAATTCTTGGTCTGGGAAAGAACCGTTCCTTCCACCTGAATGTCATCCATGGTCGCAGATTTAAGCAGTTTTGCATGGACATGGTACAGCAACTTGGGAGACCATCTCAAGCTAACTTGCACTCCCGGCTTTTGCTTGACTGCCAAAGATCGTTGCAATTCCTGCCTCTTTTCAGCAAACGTCTCGTAGTCTTCATATAAGCGGTCTAGCTCTACCGATGCACTCCTCTTGATGACTCGTTTCTCCATCTCAGAGTCAATAGATACCACCTTCTGAGGCTTCTGTGAAGGCTCTGCATTACCATCTGAATTCTCTTCCATGGTAATTAAAGCATCGGTATCAATGCATTTTTGGATATTCTTGGCTAGTCTCTTAGGACCTTCAATATGCTGCTCCAAGATGTCCTCAAATTGGGCCAGATAACTTGATGGGTATTCCTTGATGTCATCGCGAATTATTTTAGAGATGTTGTTAATAATATTAATGCAATTGGCGATAGACACCAAATCCATCGGGTCGGCTCGCCTGAGGGTTAGCTTTTGCAAGACTCGAGTGCAGTCCTCCATGTTGCGAATCTCCTGTAAAATTCGTGAACGGGCAACTACATTTTGCAGAAAGTATTCAACCAATTGAAGTCGCCTATTGATTTCGTCCAGGTCAGTTTGAGGAGCTGCCAGCCACGAACCTAGTAATCTCTGACCAGACGGGGTGACAGTCCTGCGAATGGTACTAAAGAGAGTGCCTCGCACAGTGCTTGAAGGCCCCTCAAAAATTTCCAACGCATCTAGTGACCGAGAATCCATGCGCATGATCTTCGATGACTGGAGTTCAGTGGGGTAGTTCAATTTAATGTCAGTGGCAGGTAAATTCTCACGCACATATGACATGATTGCTGCTACCGCCCCAAACTCCTTATGCCCCATGAGGTCCGCTTTGTATTCTGCCGATGCAGAGGTGCTATCAGTAAGCAGAGAAGTGTACTTTGAAAACTCCTCTCTGTCCGGGAACGATTGATAGCTAATATTGTACGCCTTGAGCTCTGCCAGGTCGCTGAACCATTGGCCAGACTCTACGTTGAACCGACGGATATCCGAGTCTAATAGAAGCTCCTTTGGATGGATCCGGGCCAGATCCGCGGTAAGATCTTTAAGCGTTGTAGACTGGTACTGAAACTCGCCAACTGAAAGATCCAGCCAAGCTAAGGCGACTGGAGATTCCTCCAGTGGCTGCTCCTTCTCCAAATGGGCATTGGTAAATACTACTGCCGCCAAGTAGTTACCCCGCTGGGAGTCTACGAAGGACTCATTGATCAGAGTTCCTGCAGTGACAATTCTTGACAATCGGCGCTCGATATTCTTATTGCCATTAGTAGACGGCAGCTCAAACTGATCATACAAGACAACCGTGTACTCCAGTTCACTGACAAGCATCCGCAAGTACCGATCCAATTGGTAACAGGGGAATCCTGCCATGGGGATGGGGCCTTCCACGCTCGACTTCTTTGCTAGCTTGAGGTTCAACTTGGATGCCACTGAAATGGCCTGGTCATAGTAAAGCTCATAGAAACTTCCCACCTGAACTAAGACCACCGAATCAGGATGGGCTTGGTACACCTCCTGCACCATTCTGTACAAAGCGCTAGGTTTCCTCACCTTTTCGGGCGAATCAACCTCAGGGACTGCTTCTTCGGCCGGAGGAAATGCCCCCAAATCATTGTAAGAGATCTTTGTCACCGACTGATATCGTTTCAAAGTAGGCCAGGGGTTTCGATAACGACATAATGGGCGTAATGAGCGAACCGCATACCTACTCCAAGCTCTCCCGAGCATTCGCGTCGAAGACAGTTGACACGGCTCTGAATTTTTCAATCAGGCGCCCCTGGAACCTGTAACGAGGAGAAGAGATGAAAATGAGAATAGCATTAGTTACATATCATGAATCATTAAATGCATTAGTTGAGATAGCCCTTGCAGCCACTGGATCCGCATAGACAAGGGATGCGCTCCTCGCCCTTTTCTCGCTCAAACTTGTAATCGTACGTGAGCTCTTCGTCGGCAGCGATATTGCGCAAGGCATAGATGACAATTCGCTTTTGGCCCTCAACCTTGATGATTTTTGCGGTACAGCTAGGGGTACAGCAGTGATTGATGAACCGGGCGATACCTCCTCGTTTGGTGGCATCGATGACGGTATCATCGTCTACTCGGAACAGATAACTGGATCCAATTCCTGATCGGAGGTACTGTCGCTCTCGAATGTCAGATAGCTCTGAGCGAATGATTTGACCAACGTACTCAATGATCATTTCTCCGGCAGCAATTGGGCTCACGGCGTACAGACCCCAGTTATGAATGGAAGAGCGGGCGTATTTGACAGGCTTTTTGCGCTTCTTGAGCTGATTGACACTGACAACGTCCGCATCCGAGCTCTGAATCTGCTTTTCCAATCGCCGAAGATTGACTCGGTTGTTTCGCGAACTCTCCACCGCCTCGGACTTGAGAGCTTCTTTATCATTATTGTCCATGGCATCGATTGGCTTGTCCTGTTTCTTTCTGCGGAGAGGGAGGTAGGCAGCTTTGGCGGCCTCGGGGATCTTGACGTAGCCTCGGCTGCGACTTGAAGATATGGCCGGCTCTTGTTCATTGGGGAGCAAGTCTGGATCATGAGTGGCCGCGTTGAAGGAGCGGTTCTTGCTCTCAACCCGGCGCTGCTGCCATGCCCAAAAGTCAACATCTTGCTGTTGCTGGGATGGTGGTAACGACACCCTGCCAGAGGCTTGTTTGAGAAACTTGAGGTCCTCGTCGTCATGTACAAGGTCCATGAATTGAAGAAGGCCAAGGCGTCTACGCTCAAATTCATGGTCATCGTACACGGTTTGGGGTTGAGGACCAAAAGTGTAGGCCAAAGCATCTTGATCGCCAACTTGATCGACTTCCATTTCCTCATTTTTGACCTCCAGTTCGGGTTTGACATCACCCTTAGCATCAATTACGGGTGCATCAGGTAGAATCTCATCCTGAACCTCCTCCTGAGTCTCCTCCATTTTAACTTTCGCAGTCTTTGTCTTCTTGTCAGTATGCATTTCGTCCTCATCTTCAGAGGAGCTGTATTCAAGAGCCCGACTAGACTTGCGCTTTTTATCAATTGTAGGAGTGCCCTTGCGAGTACTAGCAGGCGATTCGGTTTCATCTTCACTATAGTAGTCCATAGAATGGGTGAGCGGTCGGTACGCTTTCTTTTTAGATTGAGAGCGCTTTTTAATCTTTGGCAGTGATAGCAGTCCGCCAATAGTAGAAACTGGCACTGCCCCATTCGCATTCTTAACGGTGTCTGGGGGATTTGTGTCTTCAATTTCAACCTTTGGAGCCGGTTGTGATTGAGGTTTAGGACGAATGTCAGGGAAATTATCCGGGTTGAGACATTCGAAGATGTGCGGACCGATAACGCGCTCCTTGATATCCTTTAGCATGAGACTTTTGGCTTCTTGGAGCAACATTTCTACGGCCTCGTCTACAGGGTGCTTGTTAGTGGCCTTTCTGGCGTCCAAACTAGACTTTGACGGTCCTCCATTGGTGGTTGATGATGGTGCCGACAATGAACCCGAAGCGTCTGAAGCTGTACTCTCTGCTATAGAAGGCTTCTTAACTGATGAAGGTACAGGCTCCAGGCGGGCGCGAACTCGATATTCAAAAAGGCGAACGCCATCAATGTCTCGCAGGCACCGTCGTGCTTGTGAGTTTGATTCAAACGATACGTAGAACCGGGACCTCGATCTATCGATATTCGTGGGGAAATAGCCGAATCGTCGCAAGAAGCGCTTGAGATCTGAGCGGCCAACGTCGTCTGTAGAAACGCCAGAGATTACCAGTTCCAATTCCTGCCTCTCCAATTTTTCGCGCTCTCGACGCTCTCGCTCTTTACGCTCCTTCTCACGCTGGGCCTCGCGTTCGCGTTCTTTTCGTTGCTCAATTTCACGTTCTTGTCGTTCCTTTTCTTCACGCAGACGCTGAGCCTCCGTCTCTTGGATCCACTGCTGCTGGATCTTTTCTACGATGCGCTGGCCCTTGGATCCGTCGTCGTCAAACTGGATCAGCACCGGCTTTAGGTTGATTCGCACCGCGTCCCGTTGATCCATTAGCTTCAAGGCTACCGTGTGAGACGAGTTGACCGAGCCCTTGAATCGAATATGGCAGCAGCCCGTGGACGCGCCAGTAGCGGGATTCTGAAGCAACTCACACGTGTCTATGTTGCCAAACGACGCCAAATCCTTAATGATCTGTGACCGCGTGGTGAGCGGGGGCAGCTTGGAGATCAACAGCTTGACTGGCGGAGGCTTGCCCACCGAGTTCTCATCGTGGAGATACCTAGGCACCGGAAGCGCGCTGAAGGGGGCCTTTTTGCCCTTGAGAGCGATGCGGGTATACTTTGTCAGTCCGACGCGGGGATCACTGACCTTGTCATCATATCGGCTGTTAGGGAACCTTTCGTACACAGGCTTTGGCCCTTTAGACTTGCCGTGTATCTCCGGATCGTGGATAATCCTGGATCCGCCTACAGGTACAGATTTTGCGTCGTGGCTCTTTGGCGCGTTTGCCTGATCCATCTCTTTACGGATCCCATGCATCCCTGGTACATCACCAGGAACGGGACCCTTGTGAGGATCCCATCTATCCGGGAAGAACGTAGACAACTCAGCAGGGGGCATGAGTGTCGTTCAAGAAAAACCTACGAGCTACGCCTACACTATATACAAGTATTTAGACGATAACGAGTAATTTGTAATTTTATCGGACTGAATCTTGGGTTATCGACGCTCATGCGGCGCAAATGTGGACTAAATGGAAATGGATTATGGGCAGAATGAAGGATAGCAAAACTGGGGAAAAAGTTGATTGATCTAATTATTTAGTTCGAATATGCTTAAGCTTGCCCTTGGAGTGCTCAAAGTTCATGGCGTACTGCTTGACTCGGAAGTGACGCTGGTGAGGCTCCTGGACGTAGTAGTCCCAGCCCTGGTTAGCAGCGAATCGAATGGCATCCTCCTTGGTTCGGAATTTGATCTGAGTAGCTTGCCTGTTGTTAGTACTGTTCCAATATTGTAGTCGTTATTGCTGTTGTTGTTGTTGTTGTTGCTCTTCAGCAGATACTTACATGTAGTCTCCAGATGAGGGCCATCCCATCATGTCGTTCTCCCATCGGTTGGCTCGGTTGAGCACGTCCCAGTCTAATCGCCACGACACGGTGCCGTGAGTACCGCTCTGAGTGGCGGGCTTGGCCTGCTGGTAGATTCGGACCACTCGCTCGGTGGACAGCGACGAAGGGGCTCCGCTGACAATTTCGTTCTGAACCTGCTGCACGTTACCGGGCTCTCCCTTGAGCTTGGACACGCCCTGCTCGGGACGGGACTGCAGAGCCAGACGCGAGGTCGAGAATGCTCGCACTGGAATGGATCTGAAGGATCTCAGCATTGTTTAAACTGATATTTTGTCGTCGTCAAATGTCGTCGCTATTCTGTCTTTTGGTTGGGTGAAAATGTACGGCTGTGTGTCCTACCGTGCAACTGTACCGGCAACTATTAGTAGATTATCCATCGTTTGTAGGTAATTAATTAAGGCGGCTATGGAAGAGGTGGATAGAATGATGGGTTGATGGGTTGATAGAATGATGGATTGATTGGTGGTTGGATGGTGAGTAGACAGATGGACTGATAGATAGGTAATAGGTAATGGATAGATATAAGATAGATAATGGGTATGGATTGGTAATTGAACAATTGAGATCATCCAGGTATGGCGGTATGGACTACATATAGGAACCGCATCTAGAACATCTAGAACCCGAAAACGTCAAAAGCCTATAACTATGCCCATTAACAATGCCATAAATGGAATATATTTACATTATGATACAACATTCATCATCTGTTCAACATTGGCAAACTTTTCTCGCTCCTTGCCAACCAGCTTGCCCCGCTCCTTTTCGGCCTGGTCAATCTTGAGCCAATCTGACCACGAAATGGATTTCCACCCAACATTGAGTCCCTCATAGCCGGCTCTGGTTTGGGTATCAAGCTTGCCGCTGTAGTAGTCTTCCAGAATGGTCTCGGCCACTTCAAACGACTCCCGCATTGTCTCTGCAATTACTCCTGTAGGCCCATTCTTGACCCATCCGGCAACATAGTATCCTGGCAGAGCCTTTGCATGGCCGCTGTCTCGGTCAATCGTCACCACTCGTCCATACTCGTTGGACACGGCCCCTCGCCTAGTGTCGAATGGAATTGACAGCTCCTCAAACCCTCGAAGAGGCACCGCATTGTACCCAATAGACCTAAAAGCAAGCTCGCACTTGTACATGACTGAATCGTCAGTAGCCACTGCCGAAGCAGGAGACTTGATGTCGTCCTGAATCAGCGTGTTCACCTGGAACTTGGCCGACGACAGCAGTCGTTCGTTGGTACCATGCTTGTAAAACTGCACTGGGGACCGCAGATAGTCCAGCCGCCAGCTCCTGGTCACATTGTCCTTCTTCTCATTCTCCTCCCGCGCCTTGTCCAGAACCTGGATCAGACGCTTGGTCTTTCTGTCCAAGAATTGGCCGAACTGCCGGTACGGTTCCATATACTCCTCTTCTAGAGGCACCAAGGCAGACCCTGGCTCCCGCACAAGCTCCCTCACCTCTTTTGTAGTGAACGCACTCTGCAAAAGTCCTCGTCGAGCTACAATTCTAACATTCTTGACTCGGGACTTTTTGAGCGTTTCGTATGCCTGTTCCGTGATATCCGTACTCTTTAGCCGGCTCACGTCGCTCAGCAGCATACGGGCTACGTCTAACGCTACATTACCATTGCCTACAATAACAGCATCCTCGGCGTCTTCCAAGGGAGGATTGAGATAGCTAAACTCCGGATGTCCATTGTACCATCCTACAAACTGTCGAGCAGACATGACTCCCTCAAGTTCCTCTCCCTTGACTCCCAGCATTCGGTCCTTCGAAGACCCATACGCAAGCACAATGGAATTGTAATTGTCGTGCAATTGCTGTAGCGACACCGTTTCCTTCTCACTCTTGTGAATATCTCCAACGCTAACGTTACCAAAGAATCGAAAGTTGGCCCACCCGGCCACTTCTTCAAACTTTTCCTGGCAGTTCTTCACCTCCGGGTGGTCTGGAGCGACTCCAAACCGCGACAGCCCAAACGGAGCTGGCAGCGACTCAAACATATCCACTCGGGCATTAGGAAGCTTGGACAGCAGTCTGTACGCAGTGTAAAATCCGGCCGGTCCTGATCCTACAATCGCCACTTTGAACGGGTTTTCGTCAGATACAGCTCTAGTAGACTCAAATCGAAGGCCGATTCGACTTCCTACGCTAACTCCCAGCCTAACTGGCGCTCTCGCGAGCCCTGAACACGCCACTGGCCTTAGAGACCTCAGCATGCCTCCATATCGCCTGTTCATGACCAATTTGATTGTGTCCGATCTACTCCGTTTCACTACCCCAACTTTTTAACACAAGCACTTGTCCCGGTCACGACCGCCATTTTAACCGCTTATAACTGCAGTGTTTTTGAGTCGAATCAATAGTTTTGCTGCGTAACTTGTACTGTTGTGACAAGATATATACACAGATACTTTTTGTTTCATGAGGCATGGACTCGAACGACAAGCCAGATCATGATGAAGTACGTATAAAGGGCACAACAACACAACAAGAATACTAACTCCAGCCTAAAAAGAAGCAGTTCAAGACCCTTCAGATAAGCTCGCTGTTCCGTAGGCAGCAGCCTTCGCCGGGTCCCCAGACTTCTCCTGGACCAGGGAGCCCCCTAGGGTCGGAGAAGGCGACACTAATCAAGTCTAACAGTCCCCTGACCGCCAACGCGTCTCCAGTAGGCTCGCCTACGGTGACTCCAGGTCCACGTCCAATTACTTCGCTGTCGACATCCACGGGTGCTTATAAGCTTGCACCAATGAGGCGAGAGAACAAGTCGTCTCCTGGGTCAAGCACTAACTCTAGTCCCAGACCCGAGCATGCCACGGTGTGGAAGAAGCCAGTAGCTGCTGGAGACAGTGTTGCTAGTCCGCCTGCGCAGACCGCACAGCCTGTTATTAGTCCTTCAGGAGGTGATGGTGCTGCCACTGTTGCTACTGGCGCTGGTGCTGGCGCTGCTGTTGCTACTGGTGCTAGTCCCGATGGTGCTGGTGCTGGTGGTGTTACTAGTACCACTAATGCTACTGGCGCTACTAGTACAACTAATGCCACTAATACCACTAGTGAAACTGGTGCCGACACTGCTCAAGGACACACGACAGAAGCGTCTGAAAAAGAACGGAAAAAGAGTACCGCCGAAATGTCTGAAGAAGAGCTGCTCAAGCTAGGTATTCACCTCACTCAGCGACTGTCGACGGCGGAAAAGGCCAAACGAGAATTCAATTGGGACGACGACGATGAGGACGACTGGGAAGAATCGCTGCCGCAGCTGTCTGAAACCCTGCGAAGGTCGTCAATGACGGCAGCTTCCAGACCAACGCCGCCTAAGGAAGAGCCCAAGAAGGAGACGTCCAAGGCTGCTCCATGGGCATCAGTAGCGCCAAAGACAAAGGTTGTTCCTATCTCCGAACAGATTAAAGAACTGTCCCAAAAGAAGCAATATCAACAGCAGGGTCGCGGAAGTCATCACCACACCCGACTGCCGCCAATTCAGCAGATGCAAAATGTGCCTCGATTCAACTACAGGTTACAGGATGGCGAAAGCAGACCAGACCCCAGAGAAGAAGATTTTGATAGGTACAGGTACCATGATCCTGATCGTAGATACCGCGCAGGGGGACCTCCTCCTCGCCAGGAGCTGTTTAATGCCTATAGTGGACGGTTAGAACCTGTCAATCCCCGCCGAGGCAGTCGAGGCAGCCGAGATGACGACGCTGATATGGACGATTCGTGGCGTAGACACCGGTCTAGGTCCAGGGATATGCCTATGGACAGACCAATGATGCGAGGTAGAAGAGAATCGTTTGGCCGATCTCCTGAAAATTTTGAAAGGCATCCAGCACCACCACCGCATGGCCATGGCCCTCCAGGCCCTCATGGTCCTCCAGGTCCTCCTGGACCTCCTATGCGAGGACCTCATGGACCCCCTCCACCGGACCGTTCACCTGAACCCCCTCGAAAGACCAGAGAGGATGTTCTCAAGCAGCAATCTGAAATGATGAGGGAGATGCGGGAGCGGGCTAGAAAGCGCAAGGAAGAAGAGCAAAAGGAGGAGGAGAGGCGATTGGAAGCGGCCAAGAAGCGCGCTGATGAGTTGGCTGCAAAGCTGGAGAAGGAGCGCAAAGAGCAGGAGGAAAAAGAACGCGAAGAGCGCCGACGAAAAGAGGAGGCCAAGAGACTGGAGAGAGAGAAGCAGCAAAAGATTGAGCAGGAGAGGTGTGCCAAACTGGAGAGAGAGAGGGAACAGGAGAAGCGTGCCAAGCAGGAGAGAGAACGGGAGCAACGGGAGCAGGAGAGAGCCAAAATGAGGACGGAGCGGGCTAACTCTGCTGTCAGCATTGACGAGACTCAGGCACTCTTGACAGTCAACTCTGTTCTCGACGGGGAGCACGAAGATTTGCCCGTCAATTTGAAGGAGAAGGACATCTTAGCAAACAATAACACTAGTACTACTACTACTACCACCACACCACCTCAGCCTCCAAAGCTGTGGACTAGATCACCGTCTGATAGTCACAAGGGTGATGGTCTGTGGGCACCAGTGTCTGGTGTAAGACTAAGCGCTCCTACTAATGGTACCACTCTGCGGTCTGGGCTGTTTGGAACCAAGGATGATTTGGTTCTTCTGCAAGAGCAGCGACGTAGGTCAGGAAACGACATTAATGGTCCCACAAGTGCTACTGGGGACAACCGAATGTTCAAATGGGACGACAAAGATGCCATTGCCTGGCGCAGAGTTCCTTCTAATCCGACCACAGCTACCACTTCGTTGATTGATTTGGATAAGAGCCAGGCGCCTCCAGCTGGCAATAACAATAACACCGACCACAGTAACAGTAATAACAAGCAGCAGGCACACTCACAACCTGCTACTCCTATGCACACATCAAAGTCCATGACCTCTTTGGGTCTTACTCCCGAGTCTTTGCCTGGCACAGGACGGGGCATGTCAAGATTCTTCCCCTCTCCGAGAGGCCAGCCTGGTTCTCCCGGAGGCAGAATTATGTTTGAGGAATGGCAGCAACTGTCTTCAGACAGCTCAGCAGCTCAGAGCGAGTCTCTGTTGCCGCCATTGAAGCGGGCAGATTTGAATACAGAGCTTCCTGGTCCTCCACGAGTGGTTCTGCCAAAGGCACGGTCTGGTCCTACCAAGGGCGATGATGATGAGCCCATGGGCAATGATGAGCTTCCCTTGCCATTGATGCCCAAGGTAGCATTGTCTCCAGTGGAAAAGACTCCTTTCCCTCCTCTACTGCGAGAGATTCGGTCTAATTCAACCACCCCTAGCTCTAGATCCAGCCCGGAGCCGCCAATTGTGGCCAAGCTCAAGGACCTGGCACTGGTACCTCGACCAAAGGTGCAATCTGTAGCAGTGCAGGATTTTGACCCTACTGATTTTGAAGCTGAGGACGTGGTAAAGTTACCATCTCGACAAGCTGACCAAGCTGACCACGATGACGACGAGGATAACATTAAGCAATTGGAAACTATACCCCCTCAGACCCATTCGGATATATACATGGATTCTAACGGACGACGGGCCCATCGTGAGCCTCCACGAGAGCGCCAGGCCCGAGCATTGGTATTGCTGCCCGGAACGAAGTAGATTAGCAATACGTAGTAAATCTAACTATCTAGTGACAAAGATGGTGACTGAAGATGGTGACTGAAGGATCCAAAGGAATCTGAAGGAGCCATCGTGGATCCTAAGGATGAAGTAGTGCGTGCACAGTGCACAATCATCGATCGATGCAATTGAGCTATAATCGCTATGGTGAGTCTGAAATATATATACATAGTTGCACATAATTGCATATAATTGTATATTGTGTACAAATATAAATAGCTTGCCACCCACAACCCAATTATCTTCATCACAGACCACGACACAATTGATACCCATTAATACACCATAGGATACCATAGGATACCATATTCACTGATACCATCTATACATCGATACCATTCTATACCCCGAACTACTATACCCTGATACCATTCTATACCTCCATACCGTCCTATATCCCGATGCAAATGCTCTTCTCCGCGAGATCGAGCATGCTTTCGTATGCAGCCGATCTGGTCGTATGTACAGCACATCCTTCACCCGCCCACACAGCCATGAGTATAGCTACTCGGCATTGTAGCTGCAAACTTGCCTCCTTGCAACGGTTTGGCCCCTGAATACCCCCTTGTGGCACCATTGGTCACCCATTGGTCACCGTTGGCTAGTACCGCCCCCATTCCGTAACGCTGCTGACATAAGTTGACGACACGACCTAAAGTCCTTGGATCTACATTACCCAATAATTACAGTCAATCTCTACAGGCCTTATCGGATCCGTGACGATCCGACTGCATGTCTTTCGCTTCACATAGCATTGCAGCTGCTGCTTGCCTCCCACAAACATCTCCAACACACAGATGTCGTTCCCCCCTTTCATTTTCCGCCCCTAGCTTTGCCATTTTCTTGGTTAGGTTACCATTTTTGCACCCAGTTGCGGTTCTGGGTATATAATAAGTGGTGGGCACCGACCCGCTCACCCCCTGGCTTTGCTGGCTCGTGCAATAAAGGACCTATTCTCCGTTCCGGCTTAGGCAAGGGTCCCGCCCCGTACGTCTAGTGAAACGCTGATCAAACTGGACCGGCACAAGTTTCGCAGCAGTGAGCTGCTTACGGGAAATAGGTGGAGCTTGCGTACGCCTTGTGCGAGGGAATTTATTATTTTTGACGTTTACCTTTTTAAACAACTGGTGGGTTTTCCAGTGTCTTTGTGAACAAGCAAATTTTTATTTTTATTTTTACTGTTTATTTTCTGCCCAACATTCCATCTTGGGTGCGCTCTTTTTCTTTTCTTCGGGGTGATTCATATCCGCGCCGAGCGCAAACGGTCTTGCATTCTTCACCGATTAGCATTCTTGTCGCCTATTTTTCTTGTTGCAAAAGGGGGATTCCAAGTCCACTGTACCCGTACCAACTTTACCTTAAACCTTGACCCTTGAAAGCAAGTGCCAGTCGATGGACGTTGGCTCGGACTACGACGACGAGGTGCACGCTTGCAAGCAGTGCGGGAAGGTAAGTATTCTTTTTGTTTTCCAGGTCTTTTTGTCCTGTCACGGTCCCTTTTTATCCAGGGGGCGTCTCGTTAATATAGACCCCTTTACTAACAGCACAGGTCCTCGAGGAGGGTCGCGCCTATGAGCTAGGTGGTCATCGATGGCACGTCGAGTGTAAGTTTATTTTCACGGTCTATTGGCAATAGCTGTGGGCATTACTAACAATTTTAGGTTTTCGATGCGCATCTTGCGATACCCTTCTAGATTGTGATACCAACCTATTAGTAGTTGGCGACGGGACCTTAATCTGCAACAACTGTTCGTACCGATGCAACTCATGTGGAAAGAAGATTGACGACCTGGCTATTCTAGCTGGAGACCAGGCGTACTGTTCTACATGCTTCAGCTGTCGCAACTGTAAAAAGAGAATCGAGGACCTTCGATATGCAAAGACTTATCAGGGCATCTTTTGCATGAGTTGTCATGAGATGCTCCTGGCGCGTAAACGATCTCGACAACAACAACAGCAGCAGCAACAAAAGCAACAAAATCGAAGCTCCACGTACAGCAAGAGCCAGCAGCCCCAGCGGCCTCCTCTGTATTCGTCGGGGTCGTCTTCGTCAATGCTTAATTACCATTCTCCAGGAGCGGATTCGTTCAACAACAAGACTTACCGATATTCATTCAAGGACAAGTCGCTCCCATCTATCCCGAACGAGCCGAACGCTGGTGAATTTAAAAACGCCAAACCAAGTGGGCATCATGGTCAACACAACAGCGTCAAGTCACTGTCCACCACTGGATCAGATTCACCGCCTCTGCTTAATGCTTACACTGAACGAGATCACGATAAAATCAAGAGACGGTCTGCTCTTCCTAACCTCAACGCAAACCCCAATTCTAACAATGCATCTTCCACTACTCTTAGTCACAACTCTCCATTTCCGGACCCACAACCAGCATCAATGTTCGACGGCGATATTATTATCAAGTTTGATGAAAAGGATTTGACGCCGGCTCCAACTACTCCTCGGTCCATGGATATGCTGACAACGTCTTCTACCAGGGGTTCATCTATCTATTCTAATACTGACGATAAGCCCGAGGCTGTGCCTGACACTGGCACCACTGGCACAGCTGGTACTACTGGTGCAGCTGGTCCCACTGGTCTCACTGATACCAGACCTTCGTTGCAACCGCCTATTGATATCAAGACTGAGGCCGACCAAGCCGAGCGCGAACGTGACAGGCTAGTTCCTCCGCCAATGTCGGAATCACGTCATGGCCGTTCGCTGGAGAGAAAACCGGTGGAATCCTTGCAGAATGGCACAACTAAACCATCATCTAGATCTGTGTCTGCTGCTTCTAGGGGATATAGTCTCAAGGACGAAAAGGTGCATGGCCCTCTTAGGACTCCTGAACCTGGTGTTCTCAAGGATGAGTCCGAACCTGAGGCTGGATCCAAGACTAGCAACAAAACAAGTGCTACAAGTGCTCCTAATAGACATTCCAGCTCCCTGAGGGAGCCTCGAAGCCCAGGCAGCCCAATGAGCGCACTGCGGGCCAGCGGGGCGTTTGGGTTCGATGATATCCCCCCTGACTCTGACAGACCCTTGTCGGCATCGATAGAGCTAAAGAGATCTTCTCCAAGATCCAGTCCTAGCATTCGCTCTGCTCGTTCGGTTCGATCAGCACGATCTATCACTTCTCTCGACTCTCCTGGTAGTCCTTCACAGCCCAAGAGCCGACCGCACTCTCGACCTCGTAATACTTCGGGAATGCAGGGTTCGTCTCCTATGTTCTCTTTGCCTTTAGTACAACCTAGTTCGGGCAATACTCTTGCTGAAGACCTCACTTCATTCCTGAGTCGAGATGAGACTTTTGACGATATCATGATCAACACAAAGACACCTCCTCGAAGCCCACGGCCCGCAACTGATAGTCGTAGTCGATCTAGGACGCGGGCTGGTGGCGATACTACTAATTCATCATCTTTCCTCTCTCCTAATGGCCACGCTGCTGATACTTCCAGGCCGTCTGCATCTCCTCGGGAGACCTTGGCAGCTGCCGCAGCTTCAATTTCCCGTTTGGATGACAGCCTGACTGAAACATTGTCTCCTTCAAGCCCGTTTGACGCTCCTGCACGTAACAGTAATGGGTCTCAGGGACGAAACTCGTTGACTCGGGAACTGTTAGAGTCCAAGAAGCGTATCGCGGTGTTGGAAAAGATGCTCAACGAAAAGGACGATGAGCGCAGCCTACACCGAGTGGAGAGCCTCAAGCAGGACCTGCGGGAAAAGCACAAGACTATTGCTGGCCTGGAGGCACAGGGTCTGATAGCCAACAAGGAGTTGGAGACACTGAGCCAGGCCAAGCAGGAGGGAATTGAATCTGTGGATGCAATGATTCAGGACTTTACTTCACGGGTCGGCCAGCTTCGACTACAACTAACATCAGAGGTGTCTCGTCTAGTGCAGCAGCGAGATGAAATTAAGCAACAGCTCAAGGAGCTGACGGCCGCTCATGAGCGGGCCATTGAAGAGTCTTCGTTACTCAACATTAAGAACACTCAGTTGGCAGATATGAACAACGAGCTTATGCGCCAGATGTACGCAAAGTTCGGACCTGCCATTTCACAACCTAATAATAATACCACCCAGCAGCAGCAGCAGCAGAAGATGCCCACGTCTTCATCTATGAACAATATTGATTCTATGTCATCGCCAGACCGACCGGGTGTTCGACAGGCTACTCCTGGCGGTGTAGCAGGAGCCCCTCCACCCCCTCAACCACCGTTTGCCAACACTGCAACCGCTACTGAGGAGCCCATGGTCACTATTCTGGATGCCGGCAAGGTTGTGGACACCAGGAAAGATAGACAGCATGCTCGTAGGTTCTGGAAACGCCCCGGTCAAAAGATGGCCAAGGGTCTTAACCGTGTGTTTGCCAGCGAGGAATCGCCTGGACTAGCTTACAACGGCACTCCTAACCTGAACGGTAATAATGGCAGCGGTACTCCTCAGTCAGGGCCCGGAAATTCAATGCATTCCATCACTGACCTGTCTGGTGAATCAGGAAATGGAGGGCTTGGAATCTCCATTCCTAAGGACCAACAAAGGCAAAAGCCAGCCAAGAATGGTTGGTTCTCAAAAGCTCAGTCGACCCCTGATCCTAGCTCTGGATCCAATAATAATGGCTCTGGAGGAGACGGTGCCAATAATGGAGGCAGCGGCAGTGGTAATGGCAACGAGTCACTACTTATTGGCATGAGCCTGGAAAAGCGAATTGCTCTCGAAGGCAAGCGAGTGCCAGTGATTATCACTCGATGCGTGGAAGAAGTAGAGAAGCGAGGTATCATGTTTGAGGGCATTTATCGAAAGTCTGGTGGAAAGTCGCACATCACTGCCATTGAAGATGCGTTTGCTCACCGACAAGAGTCAAAGTACGACGAGGTTCTTTCCGGAGACATCTCGGGTGCTACTAGCGCTCTCAAGCAGTACCTGCGGTACCTGCCGATTCCCTTAGTCACTTATGACGTGTATGATGATTACATTCGGGCGGGCGGAGAAATTCGCGACATAAACGCACGAGTGGAAGCTCTTCATCGAGTCATTAGCAACCTTCCCGCTGCTCACCGCGATACCCTTCAAGTGTTGATGAGGCACCTGGCCAAGGTGACTACCCACGCAGAGGTCAACCGAATGACTTCAAAGAACCTAGCGGTGGTGTTTGCCCCTACTCTGGCTCGAGACCAGAAGGGAGACCGCGAGATTCTGGACATGCAAGCTCGAAATGAGAGCACTCAGACATTGATTGACTACTGCGATCGAATCTTTACTGGCTTTTGATGTACCATATTAACGACTAATGTAATTTAGGTAATGGATCTTTCCTCATTCTCTTGTCCATATTTCTCATTGGTTGATTAGCTACTGCTGAAAGTATATTCGTTATTGGTCGATTCGCTGCTGAAAGAATGCCTTTGTATGGTGTCTCAGGATGCTGCGGGACCGTTGCGCCGCACAAGCTTCCCTCGACATCCCGAAACCCGTCTGTTTTGCAGGGTCCAGCCCCAACAGACCCGTGCCACCGCCGCTCTCTTGTTTCCGTGGCTTCCGCGGCAATTGCCCGGAACCACTCCTGAGGCGACCTGTTGAGATCCATGCCATCAAGGGAGGAGGTGGCCGCACAAGTGCGGCAAGGATGTTCCGATTCCCTCAGTAAAACAGCACGGCTGCGCAAGGGCTCAAGATGCCCTGTGCGGCGCCCCGCAGAGCCAATGCGGGGAAGGGGTAGTGGATTTGGCTATAAAAAGGCCACTTTCAACCATCAATTGGACACAGGCTACAACTACAACTACAACAGTTACAATAGCTACAACAGCCACAACAGCTACAACAGCTACAACAGTTACAACAGCTTACAACAACCAATACTCTACGCTTTACAATGAAGGTCCTTCTTGTGCTTTACTCTGCCGGCAAGCATGCTGAGGATGAGCCTAGATTGCTGGGTTCCACTGAAAATGAGCTGGGATTGCGCAAATGGATCGAGTCCCAGGGTCATGAGCTGGTGACTACTTCGTCTAAGGAGGGCTCTGACAGCGACTTGGACAAGCATATTGTGGATGCTGAGGTTGTCATCACCACTCCTTTCCACCCAGGATACCTCACCCGCGAGCGTCTGGCCAAGGCCAAGAACTTGAAGCTCTGCGTGACTGCTGGTGTGGGATCTGACCACGTAGACCTCAATGCTGCTAATGAGAAGAACATTACTGTGTGCGAAGTGACCGGATCCAATGTGGTGTCGGTGGCCGAGCACGTTGTCATGACGATGCTGGTGCTGGTGCGAAACTTTGTCCCTGCTCACGAGCAGATCATCAATGGCCAATGGGACGTGGCCGGCGTGGCAAAGGACTCGTTTGACATTGAGGGCAAGGTCGTCGGTACTGTGGGAGTAGGCCGAATTGGCTACCGAGTGCTCCAGCGACTCAAGCCCTTCAACTGCAAGGAGCTGCTTTACTTTGACTACCAGCCTCTGACCCCTGAGGCCGAGAAGGAGGTAGGATGCCGACGAGTCGAGAAGCTCGAGGACATGTTGGCCCAGTGTGACATTGTCACCATCAATGCCCCTCTGCATGAGTCCACCCGGGGCCTGTTTAACAAGGACCTGATCGCTAAGATGAAGAAGGGATCATGGCTGGTCAACACCGCTCGTGGAGCCATCTGTGTCGAGAAGGATGTTGCTGCTGCCGTGGCCTCTGGCCACCTTCGAGGATACGGAGGAGATGTGTGGTTCCCCCAGCCTGCTCCTGCCGACCACCCCTGGAGAGACATGAGAAACAACTACGGCGGTGGAAACGCTATGGTTCCTCACATGAGTGGAACCACTTTGGATGCCCAGGCTCGCTACGCTCTGGGAACAAAGAACATCCTCGAGTCTTATTTCACCGGAAAGTTTGATTACCGCCCCGAGGATATCATTGTTAAGGATGGCCAGTATGCCACCCGAGCTTATGGACAAAGGAAGTAGGCCCTTGTCTGTTCTTTGCAATTGTAATTATAGTTTAGTCTACTGTTGGGATATACGAATCGATATTATATTTAAGGTCTCTTCTTCGTCCTGTAGCTAGACAACCAACAATATGGTGGGCCTACTAGAAGACTCTTTGGACAGTTCAGACAACGAGTCAGAATTTTCTCTGCTAACCCCAGACTCTGAAGCGTCAAAAGATGATGACCTTGTCTACCTCTCGGTAGGTGGGCAGACGTTTGTCACAATGGCTGACACACTCCAAGAAAGCGAGTACTTGCGACAACTAACCTCTCAGTCCATTGATAAACGCTGCTTTGTCGACGCTGATCCAGAGCTGTTTAAACATATATTACGATACCTCCGTCATGGCCAGTATCCGCTCTTTTATCAAGAAGGTTCTGGGTTTGATTACGGAAAATACAATGACCTCCTCCTTGAGGCAGAGCAATTGAAAATCCGCAAGTTGGCCAACTGGATAGAGCATGAAGCGTTCAAGAAGCTAGTCAAGGTAGACTTCCAAATTTCAACGCTTAAGGACATTGATCCGGATAACTTACAGTTGCCTTCACACTTAAGCAAGCCCTATTCGGTCAAAATACTCTCCACTATTGAAAAAAGGTACGTTTGTCCTCGTGACATTCCACTTCACAAAGAACCATCGAAATGCGGCAAAAAGTGTTTGGTGGTACAGGCACTCGCCGGTACTGTTGGGCCAACAAAGCACGTTTGTCCTCGTGACATTCATGAAGAACCATTAAATTGCGGCAAAGAGTGTTGGGTGGCACAGGCACGTACTATTGGGCCAAAGTATATCGACGTTCCATGCAAACATGCCGAAGTTACTACAAAGACAATAACAATTGATCGAGAAGCAATGGTCGCCCGTAAACCCCGTGAATGATGCAAGTATTCTAATACATTAATCGTCATTGTTGATAGAATACTCCTGTAGTACCAAGTCCTTGGAGTACCTGGGCCGAGTATCAGTTCCCCTGAGCATGACCATACATCCATAGCACAAATCTTGTCCTGCAGTTTCGGGACCATCCACAGTAATATGTTCAAGCCAGTCGCGGTTCTCAATGGGCTGCTCACAGATGATGCACTTCTCCTGACCGCCATTGCCAGGCTTTTGCAATTTCGAGGAGGTCCTCACAACTGTTGACACAACCGATGGGTATTCCTTTTCCACTGACAAAAAGTATTGATGCACTAGATCATCCACGGACTGCAGTTTTGTGGTTGCGGGAATTGGAGCTTCGGGAAGAATAAGGTCTTCCACTTGTTTCAACCTGTTGTACTCTCCCACCTCGGTATATAGAACCTCCCTGATAGGACAGTGGGCCTCAACTTCGTCTACAATGGACCTTCCTCTTCCCTTGGCCGTCAAGGAAAGGACTAGCTGTGCCAACCGTGTCTGGCAGTGCCCATAGATAGTAGTCTGACATCCATGCTTTTGAGCTGCTTGCTCGATTGCTTGTCTCTGCAAGAGCCAGGTAATATCTTGGGTGGATGTACGATTAATGGATGAAATACCCTCCGTAGCCTTTGAATAGTCCAATGCAACAAGCTCTAACGATTCCAATTCTGGATACCTCTCTCGAACCTTGTCTAATCTCCGCTTCGCTTCATCAACATCGGATCCACAAACGTAAACGGCATGCAAGTAAAACCCCTGGCGTCCTCTATGCGTACTCTTCTGGAGTCGGATTAGATCCATGCACATGTCTAGCAGTGCGATGGACGATTGCCCTAAAGATAAGGCCAACATAATGTGCTGATCTGGTGGCCGGGGTTCGCTGTAGTCAACCTTGAACTTTTCCAACTGCTTTCGATGGCGGAACTGCACAAATTTAATGAAACAAGCTCGACAAAAGTGCTCTCCTCGAGAGCTTGTAACAGCAGCGTCACCACATCGCTTGCACTTGTCCATGGTCACTGTCATGTCGGAACTTCCAAAAGTTTATCAAAAGATTTATCAAACGGTTGATTTGAAAAATTCCGAGCCCCACATCATGCGGCTCCAAACTGAACATTAGCTCCGTTTGAACTATCGAAACGGTGTGAACCAAACGTTTGCGTCGGTCAAAAAATGTCAGTGGAAAGGAACAAGTCCAAGGTCGACTTTACGGCCAACGGGGAGCTGCGGTTCTATCCGGACAGCCCCATGGAGGAGGAGCATAAGCAGGTGTTTCGCAGCAAAGAGCCATCCCAGTTTTACGACCCATGCGCGGAGGCATCTAAAATGTCATTGAAATGTATGGAGCGAAACGATTTTGATCGTGACAAGTGCATGGAGTACTTCCGTGCCTATCGAGAGTGCAAGAAAGAGTGGGTTGAAGGACGAAAGCGAGACCGAATGAGTGGAGAAAAGAAGTGGTAGCGTGTTGATATGCATCTATGACAGTGTACTTTTAAACGATTAAACGTTTGAATTAGAAGTAAAATGATCCGAGTTGAGAAAGTCTTTGAACATGTTTTTACCCGTAGTTTCGTCCTCCATCTTGAAAGTAGGCACGCTGACAGACCCAGAGTCGTCTCCGCCAACCTTTCTGAGAATGTCGTCAACCAGTACCCGGGCGCTCTCTTTGGCGGGAGTCTTGAAATGCATAGTTACAGGAGGAGACATGCCCTGAGGAAGCATGTCCACGTCAGAGTCAGAGTCGTCATAGTATTTGCGCTGGGGAGTTTTAAACCGATTGCTGCTAAGGGCTGGCCGAGCAGGAGTAGCGTTTGTCATTGAAACGTCGTTATCAGATGTTGGAGATTCAGGCTCATCAAACAGCCTGGACTTTAGCTTGGGAGGCTTAATATCGGGGGAATCGAGGTCGTCAAGCATTCCTGCCAATGAACCACTTGCGGGTTTACTAGCTCTTGGGGTGCCTGCTGGCCTGGTAGTTTGTTTCTGTTGTGGTTTAAGTGGAGTGGCCTGGACTCGCCATACTTTGTTCATAGTTTGATGGCGAACTGGTGACCTTATAGGCTTGGCCGGACTATCATTAAATGCAATGCTCAATCGTGGTGGAGGAATGTCTCTGCTCAAATCAGAGTCGTCACCATCATCAAGTTCAGACCCAAAGTGAGCGGTTGAGGTCTGTTTAGGCTGAAATACGTGCCGGTTGGTCAAATCTAAATTGCCCATGTCCATGGAAATGTCCATATCTTCGCTTTTGACAGAAACGTCTCCTGGAGTCCCGGAAGGAGATTCCCGCCTAGGGGTGGTCCGAGATGGCGTTCGAACTGGTTTGGGTATCTTGGTCGGTGACTTGTTGATGGAGCGATTAGGGGTAGATTCCATTGTGGGCTGGATTTTGGATGGCGTGTCGTGATAGTCGTAAGCGTCGTATTCAGGTTGGTGCACTGAACTCTCTTGTTCAACAGCAGCATCGTCATCAACTGCATTATTCGGGTCTGCTTCCTCACCAGGGTATACGTCTTCTTCAATTCCGGCCACTTCTACATTGGCAGACGCCTCCAGAAACTGCTTCCAGAACTTTGCGCCTCCCCAAACTTCCCGTGACTGCGCAGCGTACTTTTCAATGGCAGGCAGAACGTGCTCGCCCACTAATTTATTGGCTCGGGCAAAGTTTTGATCAATCTTCTGAAGGGTTAGAGTAATACTCTGCTCGGTCTCCGCAAGCTCGCTGATAATGGCCGTCTTCTGATCGGTCCTGGGCGCAGTCGGGGCCATTGACTGGCGGCTGGACGCCGTAGGAGGGCGAATCGACAACCGTTGGCTCATCACTCACGCGTCTTGTCAATGTAGTTCAGTCCAGAAATGGCGATAAGTCGCGAAGGGGAGCCGCTTAAGCCGCTCACGCCGCATCACCACCATCACCGCCGCACGCGCCTCACACGCCGCACTTCCTCCGCAAGACCCGCAGCTGAAAAGTTCCAGGCAGTTCAATTAATTGGAACGGAACTCGGGTGGAGCGGACAATTGAGGGCCCGGGCAATGGTGCTAGCAGCGATGGGGATGACGTCGTTGGCCGTTGTCGAGTGTAATTTGTAATGGTATTCTTGGCCGATTAGTAATGGCGCAATTAGGCCGCTCCTTATCGCCGCCGGTGCATATAAAAAGATCCTCCCCCGCTCAAATGTGGAGTAGTTCTTACATCTGATTACAAGACTGATTGATTGAAAATGTCAATTCCTCAGGAGCATACTGTGTACCGATTGAACAAAGTGGGCTCGTTCCGCGATTTGGAGGCTCGCAAGGAGCCAATTCCCAAGCTGGCTTCCAACCAGGTGCTTATTCAGACAAAGTCGGTTACCCTCAACTACCGAGACCTGATTATTGCCAACGGAAAGTACGGGAAGAAATTGGGGGATCTCAAGGGACGAATTCCTTGCTCCGATGCTGCTGGAGTTGTAGTTGCCAAGGGAGACGACGTTACCAACGTCAGCGTGGGAGACCATGTAGTGACCAACTTTAGCCCTAATCACCTGTACGGACCATACAACAGAGAGCAACATGTGGACCTCGGCGGAGAAGTCGACGGAACGCTTCGAGAGTATGTTCCCATTTCGAGCGAGGCGGTGACCAAGATCCGCAAGGACTCTCCTCTGTCGTGGGCGCAAAAGGCTTCGCTTGTGTGTACCGGAGTGACCGTGTGGAACGCTCTGTACGGATGCAAGCAGTTGCGACCGGGCCAGTCGGTTCTAATTCTGGGTACCGGAGGAGTGTCGCTCACGGCCCTTGCAATTGCAAAGGCTGCTGGTGCTCAGACTATTATCACATCGTCTTCAGATGAAAAGCTGGCCAAGATCAAGGAACAGTACCAACCTGACCACACTATCAACTATGCAAAGAACCCCAACTGGGGAGCCACAGTGGCCGAGCTGACTGGAGGCGGAGTGGACTTTGTGATTGAAAATGGTGGCCCAGGCACTCTGTTCCAGAGCATCACTGCCGCTGCTCCTGGAGGAATCATTTCGCTCATTGGAGTGTACGCCATCAAGGCCGAACAGCAGCTGGCTGCTTACTACTTGAACATTATGTTCAAGGGGCTCATTGTGCGGGGAATTGTAGTGGGCTCTCACGAGCTGTCTGAGCAATTGATCAAGTTTGTGGACTCCAAGGACCTCCGTATCCACGTTGACCACCAGTACAACTTTCACGACGGAGGAGTTTTCAAGGCATTTGAAAAGTTGGAGTCCAAGGAACACGTCGGCAAGATTGCAATCAACTTTGGTCCCCAAACTCGTATCTAATAGGGGTCCATCATTTACGGAAATATGACCAGGCAATTCTGTAACCAGGCAATATAAACTAAAATACTCTACAGCCAATTCTATGCCAATTCTATAAACCGAAATACCCTAGTCATCCAATATAAACGAAGTACTCTGGTCAGCGAATTGCCTACTCTTTACTCACTTCATAATCAGTCGCTTCGCTCCTGATTATTCAACGTTTCATATTCTATAACCTGTTTACAGCTTGGGAGCCTCCGAAAGCTCGGTGGAAAACACTGCTGCCAAGTCGTCAGCAGCCTCGTTGAGGTAGAATCGCAGCTTCTCAGATCCCTGCTTCTTAGAAACAATGTTAATGTTAATGTTGTTCTCGTTAATCATGTAAGCGCATCCAAATCCGGGGTCAATCACCTGAGACCATCCGTATCCGTTGTAGTACTCAGACGACAGCTGAGAAGTAGACAGGTACCACGAGCACGAGAAGCTGTACATGGGGTCCTGGTACAGCTCGGGAAGAGGGTCCTGAGCCTTGACAAACTTCTTGAGACCAAACAGGTGACGGTCCACTCCGTGGCCGGCAGAAGCGTCGTTGATAGTCTTTCCGTGAGCAGAAATGGCCTTTCGGGCAGCCTCAACCTTCTCCTTGGCCGAAGCAGTAGGGTCCTCCATAGTCTTGACAAAGTCAATTGACTCGAGCGACACCGATCGGCAGGTTTCGGTTCGTCCCAGAGCAAATCGTCGGGTGGCAGCGGACTCGTAGGTAGGTCGAGACACTCCGAACATCTTGTAGTAGGCGAGCTGAATGATCATCTGCAGGTAAGCGTCAGGAGAGCACTTGAACTTCTTCATGAGTCCCTTTCCGTATCCCTGGTAGTTGAACACCGCCAGCTCGTGGGCACCAATCTCGGCGTCAAAGTCGGCAATGGCCTCGTCAATGAGAGCCTCAATGCGGCCGTTGACGTTGAACTTGATCTCCTCGGGAGCTCCGTACGAGCCAGTCTCCTTGTTGGAGATCTCCACCTTGTTGTTGAAGATGGCATCCAGAGTGTAGTCGTTGAGACGGTGGGTCTGGGTTCCGTCCATCATGGAGTGCTCTCCCATGAAACCAGAGGTACCGTTGTTGTTGACAATGAACTGCACAGGCTTGTCGTAGAATCGGTTCTTTCCGTCTCCGTGCCAGTACTGGTGAGCGCGCTCCTCGCGGGTGACAGGGGCAGCGTCGTCCAGGCACACCACGAACGAGGCAGCCTCAATCGCCTTGAGAGCCTCCTTGTTGCCGGCCGACAGCAGCTCGGTGCGGGCAGCACCCCACTTGTCACGGTTCCACGAGGTCAGGGCACCAATGGCAGGGCCACGGGTGTCAGCCAGCTGGTACACCTGCTCAAACTGCTTCTCCAGGTCGCCGGCAGACAATCGCTGGCCATTGACGTCGTGGTAGATCTTGAAGAATCGGTTCTTGCGGATGGCCAGAATGTACTGGTTGTCCTTGGCCGAGTACGTCTCGGGGTAGTCGGTGCCTCCCTGCACGGGGATACGGCAAGTGTTGAACATGTACTTGTAGGCGTCCATGCAGATGGGGTTCTTCTTCATGTACTCGGGCTCCAGAGTCTTGTTGTCGACCTGGTCCTTGAAGGTGAGAGCCACCGAGGTCAGCGAAGCAGCTCTTGCAGCAGGCTTCTTGCGCAGCTTGTCGTCCTTGTGGGAGTAAAAGTACGACACGTAGGGCACCACGGGGTCGCGCACGTCCAGGTACGCTCCGTTGTTCCACCACTCGGCCAGCCAGTTCTTCATGTTGGGGTCTGCGGCACGGGCCTCCAGCTGCTTCTGCAGAGCAGGACCCTCAGACTGGAGGAACTTCTTGACCGCCTGCTCAGTGCGAGCGTACTGGTCGGCAGTAGCCACCGCCTTGACCGATCGCAGGTATCGCGCAGCAGTCTCCTCCAGACTAGGCACAGGCAGTCGAGGGAGCGAGTTCTGGTATCGCAGCATTGGTCCCTGCGATTTATCCTCCACGTAGGCGTGAGTGGAGTTGAGACGAATCATCCCCATACGAGAAACGGGAGTCTTTACTGCAGTTCTGGACATTCGGGATAACATAGAGAGCCCAGGTCAGAAGATAGTAACGTACAAGAAAGCTGGTGGTGGTGACTTGTGGGGTCTTATATATCGTGGAGACGCAGACACAAGCGTTCCGGACACCTCTCGGTCAATGCCGACCGAGGCCGTTAACCCGGTTCGCATGATGCACCAATAAAATGAGCTGGTGGAAGGTGGACATGGGTCAATTGATGCCTGGTGAACAGAGTGGAACCCCGTGGAACCGTCAAAATTTGGTAGAACCTGCTCAATTGGCCGTCTTTTCCTCGCTCTCCTCTCACCTCCGTTGGAGCGGTCCTCACAAGCCTCACCTCTTCCCCACAGTTTGCCCCGAGTCATCCTCGGACAAACGCGCGGTGCGTACAAAGATAGGCACGATAATTTGTCACCAGCGACTTGGGCCAATGAAGGCATGGCACCAGATATGGGCGGAATAGCACCTAGAAGGAAAAAGATAGTGCCAGAAACCTAGTTTTTTGCACTGTCCAGCCAGCACTCGCTGGCTTTTGATGGCTGTTCATATGGGGCTCCTCGGTTTCGGCAATTCGGGGCCTCGGTAACTGGCCGACACCGTGAAAGGGGCACCCAAATGCCGACAGAACCAAGCCAACTGGTAAACAGGTGAACAGGTAAACAGTGCCGGCACTTGGCTAGCGACGTCATTCTCCGGCGATCTTGCAATCTGCGCAATTTAGTGGTCCATTTGATCTTTCAGGGTCCATTGGCCCCGCACAGCTTTTCTCACTATCCCGAGCCAGTGCGGCGGAGTGAAGAGGCCTCTCATTAGTGATGGTGCCTGGTGAACCTGGTGAACCTGGCTGGTCCAATTGATAGTTAACCTGTAGCATGTAGGAGCGGTTACTGGCACCTTGGCCGTTCAGGACGGTTTCTCGGTAGCTGTCAGTATCTCTGTAGCTGGAAAGCTGGTCTGGCCAGTGTAGCTCAGTGCAGCTCAGTGCACCTGCCGCACAGTACATCCAACCAACTCAGCTAACTCAGTTCAGCTGCCAATTAACCTTCATCCACCTGAAAACACAAAAGACAACAAAACACCATCGCACTGTACACGCGCCATACACGCTATACAAATGAACAAAATGAATCGACAGGTACAAGTGGCAATTGATTCGTGGCAACCGTGAGATGGTGGCAGCTGGCACCCCTGACTTGCTGAGATGGTGGCGAGCGCGGCTGAAAGAAGAAGGTTCAATTTTTCACTATGGCAAATCACAACCTTCAGTAACAAAAAGAAGCACAAAAATGTCGTCGTCGCTAGCTTCGTTCGTTCAGAGGAACAAGCCAGCTGTCATTGCTGCTGCTGCCGTGGTGGCCGTGTCCACCGGAGTGGGTGCCTACTACGTGCTCAACAGCACCCCCAAGCCCGAGCAACCAAAGGCTGCTACCGGGTCCAAGAACAAAAAGAAGAAGAAGAAGGCCAAGAACGGAGCTGCTAATGCCAATGCCAATGCCAATGCTAACGCTAACGCTAATGCTAGTGCCAATTCCACCCACGGATCATCCGCCGTTGGCAACTTCCCCTTGACCAAGGACTTCCCTGAGGGTCCTGAGTACCCCGTCATCTCCGACTGGAAGGAGGCCACTGAAAAGCTGTCAAAGGACGACCTGCGTCAGGTGGCCCTGCAATTCAAGGCTGCCGGAAACGCCGCCTTCCAGGCAAAGCAGTTTGAAAAGGCCATCGGTCTGTACACTGACGCCATCAAGGCCGACGACTCGGATCCCATCTTCTACTCCAACAGAGCTGCCTGCTACAACTCTCTCAAAAAATACCAGGAGGTGATCCAAGATACCACAAAGGCCCTGGAACTCAAGCCCGACTACATCAAGTGCCTGTCCCGCCGTGCCGTGGCCTACGAGAAGACCGAGCGATACCAGGACGCCGTGTTTGACTTCACTGCTGCCTGCATTCTGGGCAACTTTGAGGACAAGAGCCTTAACATGGCTGTAGACCGAGTGCTGCGTCTGCACGCTGAGAAGGTTTGCAAGGAAAAGTACGCCAATGCCCCCCACTCGCTGCCTTCGCCTAACTTTGTAAAGGCTTACCTGCAGTCGTTCCGTAACTTTGAGCTCCCCGACGCCGTCAAGAACGCCTCCGAGGGCTCGGGAGACTACTACCTCAAGCTTGCTCTGGATGCCATTGACAAGGACACTGCCGAGAGCTACGAGCAGGCTCGTCAACTGTTGGACAAGGCCATCAACAACAATGCCTCTGCCATGGCTCTGGCTCTGGAGTACCGAGGAACATTCTCCTTCCTGGCCAACGACGTGGAGGGTGCCCTCAAGGACATTGAAAAGTCCATTGAGCTCGACGCTTCCGTGCGAGCCCACATTAAGCTGTCGTCCATCCACATGGAGCAGGGTGCTCTCAACTCTGCCAACCTCGACTTTGATGCCGCCCTTCGTCTCGACCCTGATGCCCCTGATGTGTTCTACCACCGTGCCCAGGTCGCCTTCCTCACTGGCGACTTTAACGCTGCCGTTAAGGACTATGAAAAGTCGGTTGCGCTTGACCCCGACTTTATGTACTCTCACATCCAGCTCGCCGTCACTCAGTACCGTATGCAGAGCACCCAGACCGCCATTGCCTCGTTCCGCAAGCTGCTCAAGAAGTTCCCCGAGTCCTCCGAGGTCCACAACTACTTTGGTGAGATTCTGCTCGACCAGGGTGCCATGGACGAGGCTGTTAAGGAGTTTGACATTGCCATTGACCTCGAGAAGAACAAGTCTGTTGGCACCATCAGCGTCTTGTCGCTGGTCAACAAGTCTCTGGCGGTGTTCCAAAAGTCCCAGAACCTGGCTGAGGCAGAGGCTCTGTGCCGCAAGGCCGTGGCTTTGGACCCTCTGAGTGAGGTTGCCATTGGCACTCTGGCCCAGTACTGTCTGCAGCAGAACAAGACCGAGGCTGCTCTGGAACTGTTTGAGAAGAACGCTGACATTGCTCGTACTGACTCTGACCGTATCCAGTGTCTGTCTTACGCCGAGGCTGCCCGCACTCAGCTTCGCATCGTCAAGGAGAGACCTGAGCTGCGCCAGAAGCTTGACCGATTGGCTGCTGGTGGAGCAGCCTAAATGTATGTACTATATTGTAGACCACATTCAATCTTTCATTCGATCTTTCATTTACTGTTCACCTATTTAGATTCTGTAGGGATTTAAGGGTTGTTTAGGGCTGTTTAAGGGCTGGTCGGATTATGGAAAAGTCTCTAGTGCTAAAGTCGTGCTAACGTTGGATTTTATAACAAAATTTGAGTTGCTCGACCGAGGGCTTCGTGCGGCGCCCCTGGAATTACGGGGAAACAATAGATTTACGGATACCCTTTGCCGGGCCAAACCCTGCTCTGATCGTTTACGAGAGCTGAAATGACAAACCAGTTAGCTTTGCGCAAAACTTGTTAGCCAGTTTAGAGGGGGGCCCAATTCGCGCAGGACTGCATGCATAGAATCCGTACGCGGTTGGTCTATCAACAACGGTCCCTTTCTTGTCTGTAGGCCTATGACACACGTCCGCCATTTATAGCTAGTCTGGGCTTTCTGCACCGAATCTATCGCATGGAAAAGACCATGAGTAGTTAGAATTGCCTGTGGTGTTAAGCATAAAACTACGTTAAGCGACGCAACATTGGCACTTGCCCTTTCCATCAAACTCTAATTCATCGTGTACATTCCGTTTTTACCTCAAACGAATGACAAAGCCAGCTCGGACAGATATCAGTTCACAATGCCTTGCACATATGTGGACTATTTTGTCTTCGAATACACAGGCAGAGACGACAAGCTAAGAGACTGGCTCTACCTTACATTGCCTGTTGCTAAGATCCTAGGAGAATTTCGTGGCGACCCTGACCTAATAGTTGTCAACGGGGATTCACGAAGCCCGCTCAAAGTGATTCACAAAGCCCTAGATAATTATGGTACCAAATACCGCTTGACAAGCATTGCCGGCACCGTCATTATACGACTGATAGGTGGTGTTCATTCCGTTGTTACAGCTTTTGGTGAGAAAATGTGCAGTGCTGTACAAAAAGACTTGGTTCACCGCAGTAATGAAAAAATACAACTAGAATATGGCGATATCGACAACTGCATTGTGATAAAGGGTAAAATAGACACTCAATTATCCGCAATGTTGACCAGTTTTTAGATGTTGCGCAGGATACTTTTGGATACGTGCTTCCGAGAAAGGTAACGGAGAAGCCTAGGAAAATGAGAACGAACTTTATAAAAGCCCCTGACTTTTCATTTCACCCACGATTGGCTTATTTGGCCAAATTTAAAAATCGCAGAGCGGTGGGCAGTGTTTTTGGGGAAATCTCGTCTTCAGAATCAGCCCAAGGAGTTTTTGATGCTCTCCTGTTCGTGGCAGGTACCAAACTGCAGACGGACCTTTCTGTTAATGTAGACCTAAAAGTTGGCAAGTATAAGGGTGAAATATGTCTAACGTCCTTGAAGGTGACCATTTTTGACATAACCGCTGGCGGTTTGCTGGAGCTGTCGCGAAAAACGGACATTGATGACAAAGATCGATGTGTGTTGCGAGCTGTTGCCAAGTTAAAAGCAAGGGAGGGATTGGACTTCATGCGTTTACTGAAGCGCCTGATCGATCTAAGCGAGATAACTCCGGTGTCGATTGAAGAAGTTCGATCCGAGCTTTTTGGAGATTCTGGTCGCCAACCTGACCTTTTCAGTGGCACGACCATTCGTTTGGTAAAATCCTGCACCAGAACTTACGGAAAGCTTCCACATACGGTAGACCGTACAATTGCTCACTATGAAGATATTTGCAACCAGGTGTCCAACGCGAAAAGTCTCCAAGTCGACGACGAAATGGAGGAGAGGGTATTGAGATTAGTAGCCAGTCACCCATCAGCAGTTACGGTGACCATGACGGAGGATTTCAACTTTCACGTAGATCCCCCAGATGGATTATCATTTCCGGCTGTATCGTTTTCGGGATTGGTTCCTCATGGCGACAACACCTCTGTATTATCCGCTGATGATCTCTCTATGCTGTTTATGGATGTTGCATTAGACATGGGTAGCAGTTTGCACGAAAAAGTGCCTATCTACCAGTTGGATGGTATAGAGGATATTGATAAAGAGTCGCTGGAAGCGTGTGCCAGAGCAATGTTCCCAAAAAATGAGGATGCTGTAAACGAATTGACGTCTTTGTTCGATAATTCGAAGCGCAAGGATTTTCAAGTTCAACTGCAGTTTCTGACTAGAGATGCGCTAATGCGCATTGGGGGGAACCAATACGAGATTCCTTCAAACGCTTCACAATCACTGGCACTAGCCTATGCCATCCAGTCGGTGAGGAACAGAAAGCAGGAGACGGACGAAAGTGACTATTCTGCTGGTTCTGCTGATATAGGACGGAAGCGAAAACGCAGCCCCAACTCAAACTCTGAGGCAGATGAGAGTACTGGACTTGTGGAGGATCCAGCAGAGCCAGTTTGTTCAACTGGAACGAGTACTTAGCAACTTGACCAACAAATCCCTAGCAATATATGCGAGGTGTTAGAAAACATGCCCATCAGTACCAGGCATAAGAGTCAGCGAATCAGGGAACTGCTATTAGAGTCTCAGGACCGTATGCATGCAATAGACCAAGATGAGGATGCACTACGAGGGCTCGAGCGTCTGCTTCAGGGGAGTATTGATGTCATTGAGTGTATTTTTTCAGTGCCTGAAGTGGTGCACCAGTATCTTCACCAGAAAGGAACCCAGTCTCTATAGCATTATTGTGGCCTTATTATAGCGTATATGAAGTTGGTCACAACGGTGCTATACAGAATACATAAATTCGACTAGAACCACCGTGTCACAAATTGGACTCCCCAACCACATAAAGATGACAGGCGACCGTCCTTCGTAACCAATATTAGATGCTACATATAATTCCAGTAGGCGAAGACCTGCAGGACAGGAGTATTTATTAGCAGATTGAGCTTTATCCCGTTTGATGTAGAGCGATATGCTTCTTGTTGAGAATAAAACGTACCTCTGAATTTTGCATTCCCATGCCTCGGCAAGATGAGGTTGCTACAAAATGCACCCAGGATAAGAACTCTAGTGGTATAAATAAGCTGGAGTGCTCCGGCGCAGGTGAATAAAAAATATTTAGTCTAGTATGGAATTTGAATTTATGACCGGAAATCAGTTGATTTGTTTCGCAAAAGTTATCCAGTAAGAGGAGGACTTAACTCATAAAGGACAACATTCATAGAGCGTGTACGCGGTTGGTTTATCAACAAAGGTCGTTTTCTTGTCTGTCTTTTATTTCTTAGAATGTTCCAGGCTAATGTGTCAGCGTCCCCTACATTGGGAACATTGATAGTCTGTGCGATCTCGCGGAGGCCTTCGTCGCGGAGGTAATGCAACTTGATATGACCACCGAGAGTGGAGTTGGGACTATAGTTTGCCTGGGTGAGCTGATTCGGTGGTATGCCTCGGTCGATAGCCAGAGCGTGTGGATCGTTAATCCATTCCAGTTCGATAGGATTATGGTCAATTTCCTCGTCCATTATGTGTGTTTCTGGATGCATCCCTTGCAAGTAACGACTGATGTTTCCAGCTGTGAGAGTAATATTTCTGGGGCCCCTTAAGGTACAAGCAGCCCGTCCGCGGAGGATAAACCCCTCTGTAGCAGAATACCGAGCGGAAATTGGCCCAAACGTTTGTGGTTCCGTGTCATGAACAACGGCATAAGTCGCATAGACAATTGCATCACGGGGATGAAGTTGGGTATGCAGACCATGGATTTCTGGGAGGTTTAGGACATTCTGATAGTGCTCGATCTCGCGCTCGACATCTTCCTCAAATCCCACTAAGTATTCAGCCTCAAGTTCAGGGAACTGCTCTAAATTCTTGATCCCAAGATGTGGACAATGCCCCTGAGCAAGGACAATGTCGTCGGCTAGAAGAGAGTTAATAGCGTCAACGTCCTCCTGCGTTCCTATATCCCGAGGATGATCCATCAAATATTGTAAAAGTCGAAGCTGCAAAACAAAGACACTGGCCTTCATTTTCGCTGACAGAAGCAATGCGTCTTTTGTCACTTGGCTTGTGGTGAGACTCGCTAGCCGAAGAAGATTGTCAACCGTCGAGTCAAAATTGAGAATATCAACCGAATGCGTATTTGAAGAGTTATTCACGCCAATGACAGTGTCAACTCGTAGGTAGCTCCCAGCAAGCCATGTAATGCAGTCTTGACAAAGCTCGCGGATGTCATCTGAATTGGCACTCTCAATCGTTAAGGTTGGAACCGGACTTATCCCCAGGGCTATGCACAATGGCTTATTGTAGAATTCCATGAGCGAAGAGTCGCCCTCTTTAGCCTGATGGTATTCTTTTATCTTTGGCGATTTCAAAATATGAGTGTGGGAGCGGTAAAAGTCAGAGATTGGGCCAGACTTGAGTGTGGTCCTTATTGCCCCCCAGTCATCAACGATGGAATTCCGGTCGCCAAGCTCATTTAAGATGAGCCGACACAAGTAGCGTGCTGCATAATCGTGAGGGTCGCTCACATTAGTGAGGATACAGCAGTGAAATGGACAATTGACTCTTGCCTTTCTACCGAGCTGGCCTAGTTTGTCCCGTACTTTGTCCTCTATGTCGGCACCCTGGTCTATTACAATCGTTACATCGTATCCAGAGCATACCTCAGAATCAAGAAATGACTCGATATAATTTAGCTCCTCTCGTTTGAGCAGCACGTTGTTCTGTTTAGCTCTTTCCGGTACGTTGGGAAAGATAAGTGCCAAATACGGGGCGGTTTCCTCTGAAGGAGCAGAGTTGCTGGGAGAAACAAAAAGCGGTGGACACAAAGGATCACTGAAAAGAATCTGTTCGTCTGTATCAAGTTGATCGCACTGACTGTTCATGGGAATGATCTCTCCAAGGTGTTTGCTGGCTGATAAGCACACGGCTCCGAGGCTTATCGATAAGATAAGATGATAGTGAAAAATATTGGTAACACCAAGGGGTATAATTTTTTGTCAAGAGCGGGGACAACTAAGATTTTTCAATTCAATTGCTATTGCCCGGGAGTGTCCCAAAAATATATATATTAGCTGTTTAAATGCTAAATAATAAATGATAAAGAAATTTGAGGTTGTAAGATGGGTCCTAGCTATTCAAGCATGTTGATGCTGATTAGTGTGATCCAGATTTAGAACTTCCGCTATAGACCTTTTCTGTTGTTGTGCTCGTCTCAACAAGACCCATCTAAAATAAGTATCGTCTTGCCGGCGGTCAGTGGGAACTTGAGGCAATCTTCCATATCTCTCTTGTGCTTCATAAACTGCCCTCAAACCTGGAAGCGTTAGGTACTTTATTTCAATCCATCCACCGCCTAAGGTTGGACAGGTTGAAGGGACAGGATTACCTCTAATGACTCTGTCCCGTTCGAGTTCGTTACGGTCTCGTATGAAATCCCATCCAATGTCCTCTCCCTGGACTAAGAAGTCTCCGAGCGAGTACCTTGAGAAGTCTCTCACCCAATAGTTGAGAAGTTCACGATTATTAGGGAAACGTACATTTGCCATCCCATAACCAGTCAATGCCTTCTGGGGGACATTTAGATGCAAATTTTCACCGACGGTGAAGTTTGGGGCCACAGGCCCCAGAGATAACGGAGGTCCACAATTTCGGGCAAGTAATGTGGCTACCCTTACAACTGCATCCTTCAAATCCACTCCATCGAGTTCATTCTCTGGTTGTCCCCCCAGTGTCCCAATGTTATGGACTATGTGCTGGTAGTAGGCTATTTCTTGCTCAATCTGTATTCGGCGGTCCAAGAGGTCTCCAATACTGGGAACTCGCAAACCAATTTCCGGACTTAGTAGAAATTCGTGACCTTCTTGACCAGCCAGATCTCAAATTGCTTGAACATCTTCCTCGATTACTGCGTTGGCATCACGAAATAGATCATGCACATCCTGAGGTATGAAAACAGTTGGGTACTGTATGTGAGCCACAATTGCCCTTCCTGAGGAGCTGCTAGCCTGGAATTCTCGCGGTTTATAAGAAACAGAGTCAGTCTCAGGTCAACTAGCCAGCGCCTTGCTTTGTACTTGGCAACCATGCGCAGACTCTGTAGGTCCCTACCACGGTAGGCATTGGATGTAATGAGACGCTCAATACAGTTTACCGTGCAATCAAAGTTCTAAATGTCAATGGTAAGTGCCGATTTCCAAAGGTCAACAGCTAGGACAGTTTCGACCAACAGCATAGACCCACAGATCCAGCTGATCACAGCGGTAAACAATGGTTTGAGACTCTGGGAATCTGCTAGCTCTATTACGAGAGTTGGCAATGGCGGTACCCCGAAAGCGTCGCAGAGGTTTCTGCGGAAGCGAGGAGTATAGCTTGAGTCAGGCATCTTCCCAGCAGTAGCATTCCGCGGATTACCAAAACATCTATTGATAAGACCTCCATCCAAGTCCCAAAAACTATTACGCAGAGGAGAAGCTTCACGCTCAAGGACAGGATTTAAAAGAAGATTTTCCACCCCGGCAATTCCTCCATCATGATCTATTCCAATTATCGTATAGCAATAACAATTAAAGAGGCCTAAAAATATTCTGCCTTTCCAACCTGCTGCATTGATTAATGGATCCACTGCCAAGGGCACCGTCTTCAATGACAATTGTAATATCTCCTTCCAATGGAAATCTGGCTTCGTTGATGCATCTATGTAGGCTTTGCAAAAAGCCTTTTTTGTCTCTTTTGTTGTATCTAAGAAAGAAATTCCTGTCCTCTGCTTCAGGGTCCGGGAAGAAGTGGTCCATCAGGCCAAAGAACTCTTCCGATGGCTCGCGAGTACCAAACGTGGTAAACTTGATCTCCGGTTCTGAAGAAGCCTCAAGTTCGCTTTGACGATTTCGCATTTTGTTGTGGTCTCAGTGGCTTTATACAGAGAGGAGCAAGTAGTTACAAATCACAGGTAGAAGTTATCGCTGTGCAGATGAGCCACGCAATGGAGCCCGCCTTCAGCCAACAGATTCCATCATTGCACAAAGAAGAATTTTACATGATTGTAAATCATATCTCAATTGTAACTGATTACATTATTGTTATAGATACACTGGCAATGGTTCCGGTTGATTGTGACCTAGTCTGCTAGCAATCGACCACAGCCTCCAAGCCTGTAGGACCTGCCTAAAAATATTGAACTATGGCCGTCGTCTTGAAAGATGCTATTGAGGCGTATCCCTCTGATAGGTGTTGCTGAAACGTTGGGTACAAGGGACTATATAGGGATCGAAACAACCAAGATCCCTATTCAATCCATGTCGGATACGTCTATTAATATTCCAAAAAAGGGAAATAGCTACGGAGAAAGCTCGGAACTAATGACCTTGGACACGAGCAGAGTCTTTGGGGAATAATCCAAATATTCATTATGCATGCATCTATTTAACCAAAACTTGACCTGCGTATATCAATTCCAGTTAGGATAACAACGTAAAGTGGTTTTTCTTTCTATTGGTGCCTTTCCTGAGAGTTGTTAGGAACATTGATGATTCTACTCGTCCCATTCCACTGGACTCCAGGTCCTGAGATCGTACACTGTCACTCTACCTAGGCGGTGGCGATGTAAGTAGAACATTGCAGCTGCTATTCTCAGAGCCCTAGAATTAATTATCCCTCTCCTCACGTATCTCTGAGCAAGACTTTTAATCACGTCTTCCTTTAGATGGCAAATGACAACATCCTCGACTGTGATAGCTTCGCCATTGCTAAAAGCCTGGTGGTCAAAGTTGGGCCCTTGAAGACGAGCAAACTCTTCATATATTGCATCAGAAATGTGTCTCCTCTGCAGGGTTAACGATACGGAGGATGGTACATCTTCAAGATGGTCAGCTGTACAGGAATCAGCAACAATCGTGTAAATGTAGCGGAGAGCTTGAGCACCCAGCACGAGCCGGGGCTGATCCACGACCTGTCCATCCACGGCCCGGAGTAGGCCCAAGAATGGCTCCGCTTTCATGCCCAGGCTATCTCGTCGCTGTCCATTGATGTCAGTCATGATGAATTCCTCGTCTGGCCAGCTCAGATTAATGACTTCAGAATTCTCCAGCACTACTCTGCAGACCTCGACAACGTCCTCGTTAGTAACAGCTCCATCGAACCTTGACAAGTCTTGAAGAGTCCTTTCGTAATACTCGATTGTGGGACCAATTATATGCTCTATATGTAGGTAATACTGGAATCTCTGCTCTTCATGGAGATGGTCGCGAAGGTAGTGCAAATGAATGAGTCGGTTCTCAACCTTATCTCGAGTAAAGCGTGCCACTGATTGATTTGTTTCAGCAAACCCGACAAGAGTAGTAATGCTAGAGTCAAACAAGAATAAACGTATATCTGTCAAACCTAAGTTGTTGATGGCAAGGTCGACACCAAGGGACAGATCAATTTTACCTCTCGATCCAGCGAGGGATGTTAGACAGTCGAATATTACCTTGCCGCCGGAATCACTCATTCCAACCTCACAGATTACTGTAGGCAGTTCGGTGCTATTGTCAGCCCTCGCCATCATATAGCCAGGTTGATAAGACTGATCAGGCTCTTTTCCATAGACCGCTGACGTTCTATTTTGCACGACCTGCTTTTGTACTTTAGGTCACTCGCGCAACCGATCTCGGCAATAATTTTTGACCATGTCCCTCACGGGTTCTGTAGTCCCATCCTGAAGGGTTCGGCGTGAATCACCAGTCTCCCTCACGAGGCAGTTACAAAGCATATTTCCCATATCGGTATTATGAGGGTCGAGCACACCAGCCATCATACGAGCAAGGAACCGAATGAATTGAGTAGCTTCATAATGAGGACGACTGAGAATTGTGATTGAATAATACCCAAACAATCCAATACACCGACGGCCACTGAAGTCCAGGTCGTCTAAAACCTTATCAATCTCGTCGGCGACTTTCACACCTTCGGCTATGTCGATAAAGGTATCGTGACAAATGGAGGCAAAGGCTGCTACTGGTACTACTTTCTGAAGCCAGTCTTTCAAAGCGTCAAAGTCGCCGTGGTAGTTGTAATACAAGGAGACGTCTTCGTGGGTAAGGTTGCCCTCGTCAGATGTCTGTTCTTTGAGCTTTTGGGGGCTGCTTGTCATTTCTGAATGTTCCATTTATATTTCTGTCTTGGTTATATGTAGGGTATAAAAGAGCGGCATGGCTTCCCCAGAAAATGAGCAGCATGGAGTAGCTGGGAGATTGAGAGCAGGTGGAAATTTCTAGGAAAGTTAAAATATTGGAACAAGAATATGCAGAAGACAAAATTGCATTGGTTAACGCTTCAATTTTGGTCGTCTTATAGTATGATATCTGATATCGGCAGGAACCTGTAATCGGCTTTTCGGCGTTTGCTGATAATCTTATCAAAGAAGGATCGGCGACAGGATGGGCGCGGCTCAAAAGTTTATCCGACGTGAGACACTATCAATGTTCCCAATATAGGTGACGCTAATTTGTTGGCCTGGAATATTTTGAGAAAGAAGAATCAGAGCAGGGTGCGAGAACCTTTGGTGAGTCGCGAAACGCATAGTTTTCATTATACGCAGGCAGTCCGGGACGACTTCGGTCCTCTTGTAAACTGGACAGATTATATGCGATAGGTTAACTGATCTGACCAAAATATATTATTTTATTACACTATTTCTATTTATCCACATACCCGAGACTGCAGTTATTTATACGAGTGCAGATTTTACGGATTGTTTTGTCCAAAGATAACCAGTCTCAGAACTTTATAGAGTAAATATGCGGAAGCAATTGCAAGTGAGCATGACGTAGGTCCAAGTATAAGATATCATTGAACATTCATGGGGTAGTACATTATTTTATGTGCTTCTATAAGATAACAGTACCCTCACATTACAATGCACATGCTACATAGTTAGTTCATCTAATCCAATTTTTTGTCGTGGGGATTAATTGACCACATTCCTGGAGTAAACCTAACACCTGCCCCGTACAAATTAGCAATCTCCACCACAAGCCGAGAGTACTCTCGTCCGTCTACGTACACACACTTGCTGAGCTCTTTAACCATGACTCTGTCATCCATCCACTTGTCATACCATTTTTCGTACTTTTCCATGTCCTGTAATAGCAATGAGTAAATCGCGTCCATCCCAGAACACGAGTCGTACCTGCACTTAATATCGCAACCGCACGCCTCCTTTGGCATCCCAGATCTACCACAGACGTCCTTGCCGTAGAACTTGAGCTTACAGCTCACTTCCATCATCTCCATGACCCTTTCTGGACAAGAACGACAGTCGCTCACTCGATGCCATCCACACCAACATAATTGCGACAGTCCTATGCGTAGACACTGCATCAGTCTGTCTCTTGACCCCGTCTCCGCTTGCGTTATCTTATATCTAAACGCCCAACTTGCGTCCTCCTGAACTTCAAAGCCCAGGCCCAATGTGTAAATCTCCAGCGCAATTGCGTGCATCTTGTGGCCATATGCCTTGGTCGGTCGTAGAATCCTCTCTAAGTTTTCAACACTCTTAGATAAAAGGTCCTGTCTGGCCCTCAGTAGTCCTGCTAAGACTTGCAGAACATACCGCCAACTGCTCTCGTCGCATTCCTTGCCGGTCACCCGCGAAAGACACCCATTCCCAGGCATCAGGCAGAACTTACAGGACTTGTCCAGTGGCTCCAGTGAACGCTCACGGACAGTTTTGTATACCCTCTCTACGCACTCAATATCCTGGCGCCTCGCTCGAGGACAATCCGCCGTAGTTGGACGGTGCCTCCAGTCCCGCCCGCCCAGCACGCATATAGGGCACTCCAGGCGCCAGCGACTGAGGTGCTCCCGCAATACTTCACACATCACCTCATACTCGTCGCTGTGTTCCTCCCACGGCGGTGACTCGTCTGGGGTCATGTCTTCTACGCTGGAGCGCACCATTGCGTCATACTCCTTTTCATCCTCCTTGTCGAACTGGTATACCTCAAAGAACTTGAAGCCATTCCTCTTGAAAATCATCTGCGCCGTTATTTGTTTAAATGGGCCCCATGATCGTTTATAATAATCGCCTAGATAACAATAATCGAAATAATTAAAATCATCCTCCTGAGGGAATGGCACTCTATTTGGTTTCCTCCACAACCTGTAGTCGTGCTCTTTTTCCCAGTGCATTTGCATGTCACTCTGGAAAGGAGAGATGTACGTGCAGTCTGGCAGGTCGCACTTGAACGCGTCATCGGGCTCGCCCAACGATGGTATGGCGCGAATTGGCTCCGTTGGCCACACGATATTCTCAATGGATCGTTTGTATGGCCACTCTTCGACATTCTCGGCAATCTGCTTGGCCTCCCATGGAGACTGCTCGTGGTCTTCACGCAAGTGCGACGCAATCTCGGTTGGCTCGATTCCTATATAGCACACAGTACACACTACGATTCCGTATTCATGTAAAAGTTCATACGGTCCGGTATATCTTGGCTCGGCTCTGGAGATAGACTAACTTCGCTTTCAGAAGACGATATATACTCAGGTTCTTCGTTGGGTTCGGCCTGGCGCAGGTTCCGTCTCTTGCATGACTGTGGTATAAATATACTCCTTAATGATTCACGGCGTCTGACAGCAGGTACAGACTGCCTGGACTGGCTCGTTGGCGTCGACATTCACCGGGTCGAATATCTGACGCGTTAATATATTGTTTCATTGAAAGTCAGGGGCGCCGCACGGCACCCAATCGAGAACTTCCATCAGTGAAGGTGCTGCACTTTTTGATATACGACAACAATGGCCAAAATAATCAAAAAACACAGTCTTTAACAGACGCTGGCCCGAACGTGAAGCCAAGAAATTCCATTCGGGGATAACCTTCAAATCATCGAAGCTTATAGCATTTAGTTCAAGATGGGAAATAGGGGTATGTTCAATGAAATTACGCACTGTACTCAAGTCACCTGCGCTGGGTTCACCAACAAACGTGTATCAAAATCGTGCCAATCCGGAATAAAAAGTGGGCAGTATTGTGCCACCACTTTCTAATAGCTCCAGCGTTTGTAATCCAGGAGGAAGGCCATGCTCATAGGACTCCATGTTGAAAAGGATAAACAGTGACAAGTCTTTTAGATGTTGACAGTTGCGTAACATGCGTAGGATTTCCATGCAGTTGACGATCAGTGGGTTCCTTAGGTGCAACCTTTTTAAATGTGCAGGAAATCCTTGCTGCGGAAACTGTGTAGAAAGAAATTTCCCGGGGACCATATGATCGTGAAGGTGGAATATGTGTGGGTTAGATACACGCGAGCCAATTCCTCGTCCAATCCATCCGCGATTCGTGCACCAACGTCTAAGGAGTCTACCATGTTCCAAACGTCGTCGAGGTTTCTTGGCCACTTTATGTTCTCGTAACGCCAATCGGCGGGTTCTGATGATACCGAGCTCGCATCCAACCTAGTAGCCACACTGACCAACTCTACCTCAGTGTGAATAGCGGGAATGTGTTTTAGAGGAACAATTAATTCATTCATCACTGCCTGTGCTTCCTCGTTAGAGCAGTCAATGAACCGAAAAGTGTCACTGAGATGACGTATTAGCTTGACGGTCTTGAGCCTTGGGAGGTGCTTTACCATCCGAGCCGGGAGACCTTCATGTACTCTTATTTTTCTTGAACTAGTATAACCATAGTTATCACTCATTTTGATTGTAACGTGCTGTATGTGAGAGTCAATAGGGCACAGTGGTGTATCCATTAGGGGTAAATGAAAACTCTTCCTTCGGAAGTGAATGAAACCACATAAATTGTACTGAGGGAGGATAAGAGAAGAAATGGTTATGGACGACAGCAAGAGAGAGGATAGAATGGCATCAAATCGGCGGCATACTAGTCGCAAACGAAAGCCTCCAGACGATGCATATTCCAGTATGATCTGCAGTAGTTCATCAGGTAATCTACTCAAGGAGCGTTTAACTGAAGAGCGCGTCCTACTTGCAGGGCCTGAATTCATTATGGACGGAAAGTCACCGGAGCATTTAAAAAGAAACCTTATTCTTGCCTAGACGGGCAATTCCGCCAAAAATCCTATTCACGATTTTGAGAGCTGTTGCCCTTTTCACGAAACAACCCCCTGGGATGGGACAAATAACGACACCTGTGTCCAGATAAAGCAAAAATGGTCCTCGGAGACGCCAAAAAATACTCTGTCAGAGAGCCCCATTTACCCTCAGACAAGTCTCTTACAACCAAATCTTCGCAGCCACAAAAAGATGTGGATAATTGTGCGTATGAAGACAATTTCATCTTCGAGTACACAGAAAGTGACGATGAGCTCAGAGATTGGCTTCACACCAATCTCCCTGTAGCCATGATTCTCGCAGGGTTCCGCGGGGACGCTGATCTCATCGTTATTAACGGCGATTCCAGGCACCCATCTAAAATTATTCACAAAACCCTGGACGTGCTTGATTCGAAGCGCGAGAGGTCACCTGCTCAAGTTGAATTACAGTATCTGACCAGAGATGCATTGGGAAATTCATCATGAAGTTCCTAAAGATGTTTCAGAATCACGGGCTCTAGTCTATGCTGTCGACTCGATATCGACAGAAAGCAGGAAGGGCGTAAACGTGACGTGAAGCAAATGCGCAGTTCAAACTCTGAGAGAGCTGAGACTGGTCATGTAGAATAGTCGGAGTCAGTTGGTTCAAGTGGAACGCGTGCTGAGCGACCGGAACAACGCTCTACAAGTGTCTCTGCGGTGCTGGAAAGCATGACCATCAGTACCAGGCGTACGACGGAGCGAATTAGGCAGCTGCTGTCAAATAAGGCACTCTAGAGATCTATAGAGCGAGACGAAGATGCTCTACTAGGGATTGAGAGTCTGCTTCAGGAGCATATTTATGCCATTGAGGTCGTATTTTCAGTTCCTGAGAAACATACCCACGTTTCTTCGCGGGAAAGCAGCCCAATAAATATTCATAGCCTTATTTATAACATATAAACATTCATTGGTTACGACGGTGCTATACTGAATAGAAAACCACATAAAGGAGACAGCCAACCATCCTTGGTGACCAATATGAGATGCTACATCTGATTCCATTCACTTAAGTACTGGACCGCGCCTGATCGATTGCGAAGCAGACTAGTTGGCCGAAACTGCGATTCTAGAAAACTCACTTATCGAGCAGTATAAAGAAGCATGTACGTATACCTAGGCATGGCTCCAATTATTCCTCTAGAGAACCTGTCGCCATACGGAGCAAATGATCTGAATTGAACCAGTTGGTTTACACTCATATAAGTAGACTAATGATAGCTTCAAATGGATCATTATTTTTGCTGCAGAAATAACTGAAGTCTCCGTCAGGTGAATAAACCGAAATATATAGTGTAATAAAATAATTGAGGTAGTACGGATTTAGAATTTCTGACCGCAAATCAGTTAACTTGTCGCGCAAAACGGTTTATCCAGCGTTGAGGAGGACCCAGCTCGCGCCGGACAGCATGCGTATCACGCAAAGTACGCATTGGGGGAGGATTACTCACCAGAGGGCTTCTCACCCGTCTCTGACTCTTCGTTCTCAAAATGTGCCAGACTAATAAATGAATGTTGCCTGCATTGGGAGCATTGATGGCCCGCGCGATCTCACTGAGACCTGCAAAGGTAAGGAAACGGAATTTGATGTGACCCCCGAGAGTTGTGCGGGGATTATAGTTTGCCTGCATGAGTTGATCCAAGGGTACGCGTTGGTCAGTGGAAAGAGCCCTTGGATTGTTAATCCATTCCAGAGGAATAGGCTTACAACGAAGATCCACATTCATCATCCGTACTTTCGGCGGAAACTTGCTGAGATAAATGCTAAGCTCATCCCCGGTAATGATAATATCGCCGTCATCCGGCAAGTGGCTATCATCTATCAACGTACAGAGGGCCCTTCGGGGAACTCGGATGGCTGAATTCCCTGGGACTGCAAAGTGCTTGGAAATCGGTCCAAACGTCTGTGGTACCGTGTTGTGGATGATCGCATATGTCGCAGAGACAATTGCATCACGGGGCTGAAGCTGAGGGTCGAGATCACGGATATCCTGGCGATTAAGGATATTCTGATAGTATTCGATCTCGGTCGGGATACGAGCTTCAAATCCCACTAATGGCCTAGTATCAATGTCAGGGAACCGTTCCAAATCCACATCCTTGATTTCGAGGTCTGGACATAGGCTTTGAGCAAGGGCAATGTCCTCTGCCAGATGATCATTAAGAGCATCAACGTCGTCCTGCGTTGGATGAACGTCGTCCTGCGTTGGGTCAACAAACACCTGATGATCCAGCAAGTATTGTAGAAGTCGAAGCTGCAGCACATTGACACTGGCCTTCATCTTTGCTGACAGAAGCAGTGCTTCTCTTGTTACTGGACAAAGCTGAGGATCAAGATCGTCCGCTAGTTGAAGAAGATTGTCAACCGTCGAATTAAAATTGAGAATATCAACCGTATAGATACTCCGAGAGATATTCACGCCAATGACAGTGTTAACTCGCAGATAGCTTCCGACAAGCCAGGAAATGCAGTCATAAAAAAGTTTCCGGATGTCATCGGAGTTGGCGGTCTCAATCGCCAAGGATGGAACCGGACTCATCCCCAGGGCGTCGCACAAAGGCTCGCTGTAAATTTCTATGAATGAAGAGTCGGCCTGCTTATCTTCGCGATTGTCCTTTACCCGTCGAGGTTTGAAAAAATGGGTGAAGCGACGGTAAAAGTCGGAGATTGGGCCAGACAGAAGTGTTGTATCTGTGTCCAACCAGTCATCAACGATACGCTTCCAGCGGTGATTAAGCCCATCTAAAATAAACCGAGCGAAACCAGCTGTTCCTCGGGCATGAGGAGCTTCAACCATGGTGAGGATGCAGCAGTTAAATGCACAATTCACTCTTGCCTTTCTACTGAGCTGGTACAGTTTGTTCCGTACTTCCTTCACTATGCTGGCACCCTGGTCTATTACAATTGTTACGTCGTAATCAGAGCAGTATGCATGAGAATTGAGGTACTTTTCAATTGATTTCAGCTCCTCGACTTTGAGGAGTATGTTGTTCTCTTTTGCGTTTTTCGGAACGTTTGGGAAAAGCAAGTCCAGAAACGGGCTGACTTCGTTTGAAGGACCAGACTTCGATGGAGAGACAAAATGAGGTGGGCACTCAGGGTCCCAGAAGATAGTTGCTTCACCTTCACAAAGGTCGCCTAAACTGTGATCTCTTTCGGGCATGATGAATAGGGGGTTATAACTGTTCAGACACCTGATGCCCCATTTATGCTTTTGAGGATGAAACCAGCCGCGCCGTCCAGAGGTGGGGAACGGAAGTTGAACCCTGAGCGACGAAGCCGAGGAAAGACCGGCATCTGACTGCCCAGAAGAATTGTGGTGGGAACGGGCGATATCTCCAGCCATGAATCAGCTACTATGAAGAAGTTTCTATGAATCAGCTACCCTGAAAACGTTGGCTCTGGAACAGTTATTCCTGAGTAGAGCAGATAAAAATTTCCTTTTTTGGCCAGTTACGGGGTTGATGCAAGCTGCAACTTGCGATAATATGAAAGCGATTTTGGGATTGTATTGACTATTCAGGAATCTGCATTGACGTTTCAGCACTACCCCTCACAGGGAGAGGCTAGTGTAGATTCACTGAGGATGCTACGATGACAGTACGAGATCCATTTGCTTGAAATTTGGGGCGAGAGGGGCGATGACTTTAATTGCCCTAAATTTCCCATGTAATTGAGTATCACTGGTCCAGTATGCCAGTGCGCATAATATCTGTATGAGTGTTGGATGAGCTCAAGAGCGTACTCTACATTCAAAGTGAATAACACGAACCTGTTGGTTAAAAATGAAATTGATTTTTGTCATTCAGGAGACAATGGGCATTAAAACTCCATCAAGCATGGGCGTTTGAGCATGAGAAGAGTCTGAAATTTATTCATATATAACTAAAAATGTAATGTAGATGTCGTTCACTAATTCCTGCTAGTACCAATTAGCCTAATTCGCGCTTCCCTTTCATCCTCACCCAGCTCTCTTGAAAACGCCTCCAACGATTCCCGTTTGCGAATAGGCTCGATTAAGTGCTCTGCTGTTCTCATCGATCCCAAGAAAGTTCCTAATACACTCATTGTTTAGGATCCGGCGGAAGTATTCTTTACTGTGGTGTTGCGCATCTGGATAAATCCCCATAAACTCGTTCCAATATTCTCGCCTATGCTGACGAGGCCGTTGCAGAAGTGCGAGATCGCACACATCGATTCCCCAGAAAATAGCTGTGGAGCGGTAAACGGAACGGTTAACGGCGAGCCGCGAACGCCGAAAGGCAAAGCGCAGAGTCGCAAGACGGGCATGGTTGAACTAACGTACGTCCGATACTGGGCAGGCTCGTTTCCCGCTACAAGCTGCTGGTGATATGGGGCATCGGATGTTGACATGCGTCTGATAGGAGGTTATGCGGGGCCCGTTTCAGTATCCTGCGCTCTACGTCAGGGATGCCGAAAGCGGCCTGCCGTTCATATATAGTAAGAGGATATGTCCAGTTGAACATGGACCCCTGGACCTTAGACCGGTCTTTCCAGGTATGAGTATACATCGGGCTTTAAAAATCGAGTTTTCATTCATTAATGGACACATGGAGTAGGAAGAGCGTGTCGGCGTTTCGGTGTTTGCAGGATCTGCGCGGCTCAAAAGTTTATCCGATGCGAGACATATTTAGCGAGTGGAGAATGTTGACGAGGAAGGGGGTACTCAACAAGTACTCTAATATCTGCTCTATAGGTCATCCGACCGGATCATATGTCATAGGGTGACTAACCTGGCAGTAATAAGCGGCAATGAACATGCGCTTCATCTCCTAATTTGGATTACTGATGTCACCGTCTCATGACTACGGTATTCCAACAATGGTAGACCTGTCGAGGTGTACCGCATCTAACAGATAAAGTAAATCTGCGACCTATCTTCGAAGTGATATTCTGGCACAGGCCGTAGTCGTCGACGTAGAAAGACTCCCTACCGAGATCCAACGATGGCGGCTGGATTGTGAACCGTCTGGGGTAGCTGGTAATATGGAAAGCTGTTGAGCATCTGAAGATAGCTATTCGTTATCAAGAGATTTGTGTCAAGCCAGAAACTAGATAATAGATGAACCCAGCAGCAAAGTATAGGTTTACAACCCGTTCATGTAATGACATCGTTACTCCACCGAATTCCAGTAAAGCATTGTCACGAAGAATAGACTATGTATTTCGAGAACTAATAATATTCTGTCTTTTAGACGATGAATATGTTCTAATCATTGGATTGCTGTTATCTAATCGTGGATACCCATCCCAGTATTTTGGTATACAGCTTCTCATTACTACCAAAAGCATTAGTATGACCCTTGAAGCTCATTATTCCTCGTTGCACGCTGGCTTTCAACAACAAAGGCAGACGCATCAATGGAACTAATCTGGGCAAACAAGCAAACAGCAGAACGTAAAGCCACCAAGTACAGAAATAGCGCGGTCTCTCTATATGGCGGTCAAGTGGGCCAACAGCCAGCCTGTCTAACCTGTCTTATGTGATTAGTCTCCACGTCCATTGACAGCCTCCAGCTTTGCCAAAGTGTTGATAAGACATTCCACTAATTGAGATTGTATTAGCATGCACGATTTCCAGTCTTCCAGTAAATGCTGCCCCTTCCTATGACCCCACAACCTCTATTTTTGTTGGAGGGGTGCTGCCAGCCGCGCGATTTGCAGGGCACTTACCCTTTTCAACCAAACAATAACCTACCCCCATTACATGGGACGTCTAACAACACCTGTATCCAGATAAAGCAGAAATGTTCCTCAGTGACTTCAGAGAACACACTCTTGGGGAGCGTCTTTCGAGCTCTGACAACTCTTTGGAGGACGAGCGTTCTTCACTTACAACCAAACCTTCGCAACCTCAAAAAGGTGTGGATAATCGTGTGTACGAAGACAACTTCATCTTCGAATATGCAGAAAGAGACGACGAGCTCAAAGATTGGCTACGCACTAATATCCCTGTAGCTATGATTCTTGCAGGGTTTCGTGGGGATGCTGATCTCGTCATTATCAACGGCGATTCCCCGCGCCCATATCAAATTATTCAAAAAGCCCTAAACAGGCTGGACCTCAAGGCCCGCTTTACTATTGGTATTGCGGGTACCGTCATTATACAAATGACGGGTGGTGGTCATTCCGCTGTTACAGGTTTAGGGGAAAAAATGCGAGATGCTGCTATAAATGACTTAGTACATCACAGTAATGAGGAAACACAACTGGAACGTGATGATATCGTAGACTGCATTGAAACAGTAGGCGATGATAATATTCGATTGTCCGCCAATGTTGACCAGGTTAAGAAAGTTGTGGAAACAAAATTAGACCGTAAAGTTCCTAAATGGTTAACAAAAATGCTGCATGACAAGATGGTGGAAGACGAAGAGGAAGAGAGCTTTACAAAAAGCCCGGATTTCTCTTTTCGTCCTCTTTATCGGTTTATGTGGACTCAATTCAAAAAACGCAAGCTGGTGAGCAGTGTGTTTGGAGAGGTCTCTTCATCGGATTCAACGGGCAAGGGATGCTCTTCTGTTCGTTGGAGGCAACAAGCTGCAGACAGACCTTTCTGTTAATGCAGACCTCAAGTTTGGCAGAATCAAAGGCCAGAAACGTCTAAATTCAATGACAGTCAATCTGTTTTATGTGACCGCTGGCCGTTTGCTTGATCTATCAAAGAGAATGGACATTGATGATGAAGATCGAAGTGTGCTGCGATCCGCTGCAAAGTTAAAAGCGTGGGAACAACTGGAGGCATTACGTCTACTGGAGCGCTTGATCAGTCTACCTGAGATCTCTCCCGTGACACTTCAACAGGTTTGGTCCGATATTTTTCGAGGTTCTGATTCTGATTTCCCACTTGAAATTTTCGACGACAGAACCATGTGGACCGCAGAAATCTGCGCCAGTATATATGGAAAGCTTTCACGTACGGTAGGCAATACAATTGCCTACTATGAAGATATTCGCATTCAGGTTTCCGACGCGGAAAATGTCGAAGCTGACGAAATGGAGGAGAGGATATTGAGATTAGTAGCCACTCACTCTTCAGCAGCTACGGTATCTGTAAAGGAGGATGGCCGTTTGAAGGTAGATCCTCAAGAAGGTATATCATTCCCGACATTATCGTTTTCCGGATTGCTACCTAATGGAGGAGGCAGGTCTGAATTATCCGCCAAAGCTCTTTGTGCAGTGTTTGTGCATGCTTCACGAAATATGAAGAACGATCTGCGCAAAGTTGTGCTCAGTAGCGTGTTGGGTATCGAGGATATCGATAAGGAGGGGTACGAGACGTGCGCCAAGGCAATGTTTCCAAATGTTAAGAACCCGGAGAAACGATTGAAGTCTTTATTTGATTCGAAGCGCAAGAGGTCACCTGCTCAAGTTGAACTACAGTATCTGACCAAAGATGCTCTAATACGCATTGGCAGCAAACATCACGAAGGAATTCCTTCAGATGTTTCAGAATCACTGGCTCTAGCCTATGCTGTCGACTTGATATCGAGAGACAAAAGGCAGAAGGAAGAGCGTGAACATGAAGTGAAGCGAATGCGCAGTTCAACCTCTGGTACAGGTGAGCCTGGTCATGTGGAACAGTCGGATTCAGTTGGTTCGAGTGGAACAAGTACTGAGCAACCGGAACAAGGCCCTACAAGTGTCTCTGAGGTGCTGAAAAATATGCCAGGTACCAAGAACAAGCGTGAGCGAGTCAAGGAGCTGCTGTCGAGTAAGGCACTCCAGAGATCTATTGAGCAAGACACAATTGCACTACAAGGATTCGAGCGTCTGCTTCAGGAGAACATTTTTCACATTGAGGGCATTTTTTCAGTGCCAGACAATGTGCTCCAGTTCCTTCACGCAAAAGGATCCCAGCAGAATATTAGTATGAATTTATAGCATTATTATATTATACGTCCATTGGTTACAATGGTGCTATACAGAATGGGACTACCCACCGCGACCGTCCTTGGTAACCAATTTTAGATGCTACATATAATTAAGTAGGCGAAGAATGTGCAGGACAGGTTGAGTAGTATCCCGCTTGACGTAGAGTGGTATGCTCCCTGTTGAAAGTAAATCGTACCACCTAATCCTGCATTCCCACGCCTCGGCAAGATGAGGTTTGCTACTCGAAAGACACCAGGGATGAATGAAACTCAGCCAAATTGCTGCACCTGTATCAATTACTGGAGTCTCGGGCAGGTGAATAAAGAGAAAAATAGTGTAACAAAATAATCGCAAATAAGTAAACTTGTCGCGCAAAAACGTTCCCAGTGCTGGACTAGGGCACTGGGGTAGAGCAAAGGAGCCTATCCGGAGCAGGGCCTTATCAGTCCACTAAGGTTTTTCTTCCTCAGAATGTTCCAGGCTAATGTGCTAACATCATCACCTTCATCAGAAGCACTGACGGTCCGCGCGATCTCACGGAGGCCCTCGAATCGAATGTATCGGAATTTGATGCACCCATCAAGGGTTGTGTAGGGATTATAGTTTGCCAGGGTGAGCTGATTCCGTGGTATGCCTCGGTCAATGGCCAGAGCGTCTGAATCGTTAATCCATTCCAGTTCGATAGGATTATGGCGAATATCCACATCCATCATCTGTGGTTCCGGCGAAAACTTTCTAAAATAAGTCCCAAGCTCCTTCGGGGTAATGATCATATTGCCATCACCCATCAGGCGGACCTATAAGGAACTCTGATAGCTGAACCCTCTGGGACTAAATACTCATAGGAAATTGGCCCAAACGTTTGCGGTTCTGTATAGTGAACAAGTGCATAAGTCGCACGGACAATTGCATCACGGGGATGAAGCAGGGATTGGAGATCACGGATATCCTGGCGATCTAGGATATTCTGATGGTGCAAAATCTCACTGTCGATATCAGCTGTAACTTCCCCTGCAGTCAGAATATCAAGTAGAGGAAACCGTTCGATACGCTTGATTTCAAGGTCTGGACATAGGCGTTGAGCAAGGGCAATGTCCTCAGTCAGATGTTCGTTAATAGCATCAACCTCCTCCTGCGTTCGACGCATATCCCGAGGCAGACGTATCAGAAGTTGTAGAAGTCGAAGCTGCAGTACAATAACGCTGGCCTTCATTTTCGCTGACAGAAGCAGTGCTTCTCTTGTTACTTTGCATATGTGGAGACGACCCGCCAGCTGAAGAAGATTGTCGACCGTTGAATCAAAGTTGAGAATATCAACCGAATAGGTCATCGGAGAGTTATTCACGCCAATTACAGTGTTAACTCTTAGATAGCTTCCGGCAAGCCGGGAAATGCAGTCCTGAAAAAGTTTGCGGATGTCATCCGAGTTGGCACTCTCAACCGCCAAGGATGGAACCACACTCATTCCCAGGGCATTGATCAATGGCTCACTGTAAATATCTATAAGCGAAGAGTCGCCCTCTTTAGTCTGTGTCTGACGGTCTTTTGCCCTTGGTGGTTTGATGAAATTAGTGAAGGAACGATAAAAGTCGGAGACTCGGCCAGACATGAGAGTGGTAGTCGTTCGCCCCCAGCTACTCACCATTGGAAAGAAACGGTCAAACCTCTGGGCAATAAGCACAGTCAGTTTACGTGCTGCGTGCTCGTGATTACTGTTGACCATGGTGAGGATGGAACACAGAAAAGCACAGTTAACTTTTGCCTTTCTATCGAGCTCGTCTAGTTTGCACCGTACTTGATCTTCTATGCAGGCGCCTTGGTCTATCACAATTGTCACATCATATTCAGAGCATAGCTGAGAATCAAGAAATGGCTCAATATAATTCAGTTCCTCTCGTTTCAGTAGCACATTGTTCTGTTTTGCTCTTTCCGGAACGTTTGGAAATAGGAGGTCCAAATACGGGACGATTTCATCTGAAGGAGCAGAGTTACTGGGGGAAACAAAAAGAGGTTGACACGAAGGATTTCTGAAAAGGGTCCCTTCGCCTGTGCCTACTTGCTCGAATTGACTATTCATGCCGAATGAGCTCTCGAAAGGTGTGACCTGGCTGGTAAGCACACGGCTTCGAGGCTTATCGATAAGATAAGACAGCAGCAGAAATTGTTGGTTAAGAAATTAAATATTATTTGTCACCAAGATAATGATAGGGGTATACTCAATGTTTCTAAACATCAGGGACAGAGATAGCTTCAGTTGAATCTGGTTGAGATGCTCGGTGGTACTCTGGGAAATGACAGTAGAAGCATGCATCAGCTATCCATATTAGGATATGCAGGGTGTGTTCATCAGCTTTTTACTGACATACGCACTGCCAGGCGACCTATAGGCAGCAGATTTCAGAGTGCCTATTGAGTATCCCCTTCCTCGTCAACATGCTCCATGTCGCTAAAATCCGCATCGGATAAACTTTTGAGCCGCGCAGATCCTGTCGTTTGATAATTATCAGCAAACACCGAAATGCCGGCACGCTCTTCCTACTCTATGTGTCCATGAATGAATGAAATTTTTAAAGTCCGATGTAACTCATACCGAGTAGGACCGGTCTGAGGCCCATGTGTCCATGTTAACTGGCATATTTTACTACCTATACTGCACCGTTATGCGTCCCTGACGTAGATGGTGACAAACCGGTGTACGCAGCTAAAAAGATGCATTTGCACAGGGGTCATATTAGGAAGGCTAATATCTAGTGCATCGAAGAGCATGACTACAAGAAATGTTTTGTAGAAACCGTGCTGTAGCAGCTCATTGTGGAGATGCCGATCATCATGTATCAGACGCATGCGGCGCCCCTGACTTACCTGTCATCATTTCGTCCCTTACCCCTGTTCTTTGTCATGTCTGATACAAGAGTTTGTACCGCTTCGGCTGACTGGTCTGAGAAATATCTACAGGCCGTATTTTGTACATCAGAACCGAGCAAGAATCCTGAACTCGACGCACTTGATGGGAAGCTTGTGGTAATTCGATACCCCGGTAATAGCTGGCGGTATATCAAGAATGAGGCCCGTCGTCTCATCAAGTTAGCCTTCGAATACCAGTTGGCCGCATACCAGGATTTTGTGCTGGTAGTACAAGGAGGAGCGGAAATCTGTTATCCCCTTATTGATTTCCTGTACGAGAATGACTTGAAGATCAAATATTCTTCTGGCCCCGGTGGCAGCCTGATCATGTCTACAACGTCTGAAAGGCATGAGAGAACCATCAATATTCCTCTGCGTCTAAGAGACAAGCTAGTCGAAGAGAACCTGAGAAAGGCCGTAGACTTCGGTGGCTCAGTAAGGTTAGTGCTTCACTCAATGGAGCGTATTTGTGCCGACCTCTTTGGTGGTCCGAGAATGACCGAGAATGAAAGATCGACAGGCGTCAAGCGGCCCTTTTTTAGTACATGCCCGGGATATATGAGTCTTGTACGCTGCATTCAGGGTGTGGATCGGGTTCCAACATTTCTCATGGATACTGCAATGAGCAACACAGCTATGAAAATGAAAGTCGATAGCCTCAGTATTCTCCTGGGAACTCAGTTCCAAGTGGACATTATACTCGGCATTGAACTCCATGTCGATAAAAAGAGGAGATTAGAATCGTTAGATATCGTTATATTTGACGCTACTATCAAGTCTCTTCTTGCTATTTTACGTCACGAAATTTTTAATGGTGACCAGCATCGACAAGCAATGGCGGCGTTCGTGCTCGAACGAAAAGTCCTCCAAAATCTATGTGACGTCAATGCCCTTCTTCGAATATTATCATGGGACGGTGCCGATGAGACCCTCAAAACCCTCATAGAGGATATTAAAAGGGAGTTCAGAGGATACGAACCTTTGCTGACCCTGAACCGTGCGAGACCACACTTTGAGCCAACCAAAGGATATTTTGAGGACTGCTTAAGGCTTTATGGGGATTTCCGTGAAAAGCTGTTAGAGGAGCAGAGCGATTACGAAACCATTGCCGCTATATGCTTAGGTGTAAGGCTCACTTACAAGGGTAAGATAGAGATGGAGACTGAGCAATTCCGAAAGGATGCAGAATCTTTCGTTGTCAAGAGCCTATACTATAGCAGAAGGATAGTGAAGGGCATCGACGGGGAATCTGAGGTAGAAGTCAAAATCCCATCAACCGTACTCACTGGCGTGCCTATGAGCAAAAATGACTATGTAAGTCTGTCTGCAGAAGACCTAAATTCTTTATACAGTACAGTTCGTTGTACATTCGCACGAAATACGGATGAGGTACGGGAGGTGCTATTGTCTGTGCCACGAAATGCTATCCGTCATGGTAGAGCTAAAGATGTGGCTGCGATGAATGGGTGTAAGAGCCTCAACAAATTGTATGAACGCTCTTCAGGAACCCAAAAAATCAGGGTAAGGTTACTTTACCTTACTGATAGCTTCATACGGCGGTTTCTTGTAAAATGGGGGGTCTCTCCAAAGGGTGCAAGAGACATTTTGTTGTCCACGTTTATTGAACAATAGGACAGAAGGTATCCACCGGATCCTGAACCTAGTGCTGGTCATATAGACCGGGAAGGGAGAAAGCGCAGTGCCGATTCAAAATCTCCTGAGTCAAAGGAAGGTGCGTCGAAGACGAGCAAGAGCAGCACCAGGCGAAAGAAGCAGAGGTTATCGGAGTTTTTGCCCTCCGAATGTGTCACTCAAAGCAGCACTGGACAGGCGGAGAGTCAGACAGAGCTTCTCGTTGGCAGGGCAGTTGAAGGTTCCTCTGAACAGTAGATTCCCAGTAGTGTCTCTGACATTCTGCGAATTGCCCCTCAGAATGAGAGGGAAAATATCAGAAAGCTGCTACTGCTAGAAGTAGAGGACAAGAGGGCCAGTAACTAGAGGTCAAGACGTAAAAGAGGTTTCTAAACAGGTTATTGTGCAAAGTATTAAGTATTAATCATTAACAGCGTATCTGGTGCGTGCGGCGCCCCTGAATTTCAGAACCTCGGCGAATTGTACTATGATTCACGAGCCCAAAAGTCAAAGATCAAGCTGCTTCACCTGTCTAGTAGCTTTATACTGGGATTGCTAGTAGAGATAGTATCGAGCTTCTTGAAGGCTCCGAGTGTACTCTCGGCTTGTGGTGGAGATTGCTAAGTTGTACGGAGCAGACCCATTAATCGCACCAAGTTGAAAAGACCATGCACGTTAACATGCTTTAGCAGTTTATAAACCTTTAAATCAATTCCCTCCCTGGAATGCCCTAGCCTAAAAGTCATAAGTTTCACAAGCGATAACTGCATTACCGACACCATAACACAAAATAGAGTTATACTCGAACACACAGCACTCTGCTGGTTACAAACCCTGCACTCTGATCGCTACTTGATGTTGAACGACCTTATAATGTCGGAAACCACCCTGATCAACCAAGATGAATGCGACGTTTATCTACAGGCCGTCTTTGGATTTATAGAACCTCAGGGTTACGACATTGTCTCCCCTAGCTTGCGAGTGATTCAGTATTCTGAAGATTCTCGTGATTTCCGGAACTACCTTGACCACTTTATTCACTTTGCCTCAAAGTACCAATCACAGTTGAATGAGGATCTCGTTCTGGTGATTCAAGATGGCGCAAATATTTGCGATGAACTTGTTTCCTATCTGCAGAGGAAGAAAAGAGTCAAATACAAATACTTAGTTGGGCCCAACAATTGCTTCATCGTTACAATGATGTCGTGCCCACACGATGCATCTTCACACAGATTTGGCCATAAAATTCTACATCAAAGTGGGTTTTATCCACTTGTAGAAAGTGCTGGTTCATACGAGATCTATGTGCGCCTCCATTCGATGTTTGATATCTGCTCGAATCTGTTTCTAGATCCTCATTCTATTGCAAAGATGCGGAAGGTAGGCGCAGACAAGAAGGGGGATGGCCTCGGCATCAAAGTACCAGACTACTCTGCAAACCCCTCATATTTGCCACTGATACGATATATTCAAGGAGCTCCTATTATACCCACCTTCATGATCGAGACTGGAGTTGGTGACCAAATGGTCAAAGTCGAGGTTGATTGTATCAGTACCATCCTTGGAGTCAGGTTCATGGTTGAGTCGGTCGTTGGGATAAACGCTCGCATGAATCAATCGTCACAGAAGCTAGAGTCAATTGGATTTATAGTCTTTGACGTGTCTATTGACGCCATGTCTGACCTTTTCAGCTCGCTTTCTGAGGACTCAAAAAAGGCGCTTGCGGCTATTGTTTTGAAAAGAAAAGCACAGTTCAAGTTAGACGAAGTTGAGGCTATCCGTCAATTGAAGGAGTGCATTGATGGTAATGGCGATTATGAATCTCTCTGTAATTGTATTGCGAAGCAATATCGCCAGAGGATGAAGCACGATCGCTTGCGACACTTGAATGCACCCGAAATACCGGAAAAAGATTATGTCCGGGACGTTCTGAATGACTTTGAATTCCAAACCGCGGAACTGATAGGTGAGGTGAAGTACTACCAGGACCTGATCAACCGTTGTGCCGAGGCATCAGATTACTTTGGAACCCAAGAATTGCTAGACCCCGACACAATTCGTAAGGCCGAAGCTTTTGTCATGAAGCAGCTCTACCGACGACGAACAGTACAAACAGTCACAAAGGAAAACCAGCAAAAACTTATTCTTCCGATTACAGCATTATCAAGTACACAATGGCCGAGGCAAGAAAAAATAGTCATTCCGTCAAATACCCTGAAGAGGTGTTTCCTGGACACCTCTCTCCACTGCACAAGTGTTCCTAAGAAGGCAGCTTTAGTGCACTTCCAGAACTTGTGAGCAATTGTATGGAAACCAGTCACCGGTAACCTGAATCGGCCCTACGTGACGTAAATAGATTCCGTAATCAACCTCCCCAGTACAATACAATACAATACAATTATCGATATTTAGAGTCCTATGTACTTCCAGGAGTACCCAGAAGGACTAGGTCTAACTAGCTACAAGCTTGTTTCGTTGGCCCGACTAGCAGGCAGAACATAATTTCTTGGAGTCAAAGCACTAGATCTCTTGGTGTTAAACCAACCTCCCCAGGTCTCCGACCACTCACCCATCAGCGATCAAACTCGATAACCTCTGTATGCAATGTCCACACCACTCAGATCCTATATGTGAAATAAACAAACTAACTCAAGCGTTAGCGCCTTAGCTTTATCGTCCCTTTATCGTACTTTCGCAAGACGCATCCCGATCGACACGTCCGAGAATATGCCGGCGCGGGGAATATAAAGCCCCGTGGGTCCCGGGGTATGCTTTTGTCATCAAGACAATGTTCACGACCACCGCAGTACGAACAGTGCTACACACCCCTCTACGAGCAGCTGCTATGCCTCTGAGGGCCACCGTGAGAATGTATTCGAGTGCTGGATCCTACGAACACATCATTGTCTCTAAGCCTGCGTCTGGAGTACGCTTGGTAACCCTGAACCGACCCAAGGCCCTCAACGCCTTGTGCACCCCTCTGATTGATGAGCTTAACCATGCTCTGGGCAGTGCTGAGAAGGACCCTGAGATTGGTGCCATTGTTATCACTGGCTCTGAAAAGGCATTTGCCGCCGGAGCAGATATCAAGGAGATGAAGGACAAGACGTTTGCTGATGTGTACGCAAACGACTTTATTGCTTCGTGGCAGCAGGGAGGTGTGCGAAAGCCCGTCATTGCTGCTGTTAACGGCTTTGCCCTTGGAGGAGGATGCGAATTGGCCATGATGGGCGACATTATCTATGCTGGTGAGAAGGCCACCTTTGGACAGCCTGAGATCAAGCTCGGTGTTATCCCCGGTGCTGGTGGTACCCAGCGTCTTCCCCTGCTCATTGGCAAGGCCCGAGCTGCCGAGCTCATTCTGACTGGCCGAAACTTCTCTGCTGCTGAGGCCCTTGAGTGGGGTCTGGTGTCCAAGGTCTTCCCTGTTGACCAACTAGTTAACGAAGCAGTAAAGACTGCCTCGGAGATTGCTGCATTCTCTCCTCTGGCTGTCAAGGCTGCTAAGGAGGCCATCAATGAGGGATACCAGTTGCCATTGGACCAGGGTCTCAAGTACGAGCGACGTGTGTTCCACTCTTTGTTCGGTTCCAAGGACCAGAAGGAGGGAATGGCTGCTTTCGCTGAGAAGCGCAAGGCCAACTTTACCGGAGAGTAATTCTACTTGGCAAATCTATATATAAACAATATATATAGCGCAATTGATCGCTACAATTCCCAACAACACGTTCATCACTCATAGTCATCAATCGCAGTCATTAACCATAGTCATCAGTCATAGTGTATCAATGGCCAAAAAAGTTAGCGTTGTCGTCTGGGTTATAATAACATTATAAATTATTATGACAACACTAGTGAGATTTTCAGGTGACCAAAGTCACGTGCCGCTATCGCCATACTCGCCGGCGGTGGCCTCAAGTTCCTCGATATGGACGACCAACTTCACAAGACGCCGCTGTTATTGGTCGCGGGATTGGGTGGTTCTCCCATTCTTCCTGAACACCCTCTTGAGAAGAGTGGTGAGCCACTGTTGGTCCCGGACCAGGGAATACAGGCGCCCATCGCGAAGGATTTACACGCCCGATTTCGTGCAAAGTCCAGCAATCTCAAGGTATACGAACACCTGGCCCCTAGGGCTTCTCGAAGAAAGCTCAATCACTTGATTAATATAAATTTCATTGATAAATCGTTCAAATTGCCCCCTCAGAAGACGGGCACTAATGCACAATACCCCGACGGCTCTCAATTCTCTCCGCTCAGTCCACGCAACCCGGGGTCAGATTTATACCCAAACGGCCTGATTTCTACTCTATGGCTTCAAAAGTACCTTCATTTGGTTCCAGGTACGGTAGTTTCATTCTATGCACTTTCACAAGACTCTTCTGAGGATCCAAAGCTGATTGACGACCTTAATGCTCTGAAGCTACAGCTCGATAGATACGGAATTAAGCTGGTTGTGGCCGTTATTGCTGACGAAACTCATAGCGAACGTATCAGCAACCTCCGTAGAGCTACCGGCCTGGCCCAGCGTACTGGTCTGTTGTATGTGCCCACTAACAGCTCTACCTTGGAAAAGGAGACATTTGTAGAGTCCGTGTGTTTGTTGGCATACGGTCAAGCTCTCGAGTTTTATACTAGTGTATCCAGGCATATTCGCAAAAAGCGTACAAATGTACATCCCAATCAGTACCATTCTGAAGAGGATTCGACGGAGACTCCCCCGCTTCCTAGTGCGGGATGGGAAGTGAGGTATTTGTACAAACTGGCTGTTATGTGCGAGTTCCGCCAGGACCTCAGTGGTGCACTTCGAAGTTATGAAGAGACTTATGAGGCCCTTTTGGAACTGTGCGAGGCCTTTTCGCCATCAGGGGAATTGGCGTCAAAGCATTGGGCAGAAACCTTCTCGCTATTAGACCAAGTTTCGTTCAACATGTGGAAAATGTGTATATATTTGGAACAGCCCAATCTTGCTTATCGCAAGTTTCAGTTGCATCTGTCAGCTGTGGACTCTTTAGCGCGCCGAAAGGGAGTATATGAGGCCGAATCGCAAGCGCACATCGAATGGTTGGCCAATCAGCACTCCAAATTAGCACAGCTCATAGATTACACTCAAGGAACTGTAATGGGTGTTGACTCTCCATACGTTGCTGATTCAGAGGACTTTGATTCACCAGTCAGGTTACCACGATCCGGATATCTTCGACTTCAAGCTGCCCGACTATTGAAAGGTGTGTCGGAATCACCCCAGACGAATGAAAAAGTTGTCGCCGAGCTAAGGCAAGCCATTGCAGACTACCAGCTATCGGACAAGCATTCTAGAGCAGTGGCCGGTGCTTCGCTGCAACTGGCGTCTGTGTCCAAGGACGATGAATCGTCTGCAAATTACCTCAAAGAGGCATTGAAAGTGTACCGAAAGGATAATTGGGTAAAACTAGAAGCTCAGTGCTTGGAGAGGCTCCTGCAGCTCCCCAAATCGGTGCTCTCATTGGATGAGCGATTGGACTATTACGTCGGTCTTCGGTCACTTGACAAGTCCTCGGCATCTTTTGAACTAGAAGACGTAGTAGACCTTCCTTCTGAAGGAGTGCAGGTTTCTGGCGCTTCCTGTCCCGTCATTGCGGAGGCCACTTTTGAGTCTCCTCAAATCCATATAAGCTTACCGGCAAAGATTCAAGTTACCTTGATTCCCAAGGGAGAGTGGACTCTCGACTCATTGGCTATTGATGTCGAAGGAAATCCCGAATTCAAGATACAGCATGATGCCAATCACTCAGAGCTCGAAGTCACAGACAAGGCCAATCTTCATTTGGACAAACCGCGGACGATCCAGCTGACTTATCACCCTGACCAACTAGGCGTTGTACGCATCAAAACAATCCAAGGCTCAATCAACTTTGGCAAGGCAACGTATAACTTTTCTGTCCCAATCAAGGCTAATAGAAACGTTGTTCCCTGGAGAACTCCTAGCAGCACTTCTACTCACTACAAGAGAATCAGCAATCCTTTGGAAGCAGAAGTTTTTCCCCGCCCTGCTCGTATCAAGTTGTCTACAGTACAGGCCATTGCTAACGCATTTGCTGGTGAAAAGATGTCTATTGATCTCTGCGTGGACAATCAAGAGGATGAGGATATTGACATGAAGTTAGACTGCAGAGTTTCTAGCGGCGAAGGCAAGGACCTTGCTCCTATCTGGAAGCAAGATGCAAAGGGTAGCAGCATTATTCAAAAACCTGGCCAAGCAACGTATCCACTCACCATTGAAGTTCCCCACTCTGGGGCATCTGCTTTGTCCATTGAGTTTACCGCAATATATGTATTGTCTTCAGACAGCGTCGAAGTCAAGGATGCGCTCTCTCTTAGCGTCCCGGTTGTCAAACCGTTCCGAGTCAACTTTGATGTGTCTCCGCGACCACATCCAGACCCATGGCCCAGCATGTTTGTACTTCCTGAAGACCTCGAGTCACTCACTCCAATCATACTAAAACGATGGTGCCTATCAGCGCAGATGCTGTTTCTGGGCGAGGGCACTGTTGAGATTCTAGGCACAAACTTGGATGTGTCTGCAGACGAAGACTCTGAAATCAAATTGGTAGAAGAATCGGACCTGACCAACAAACTAGTAGGACACAATGAAAGTCTCAATTTCAAGCACCTCTTTGATACCACTCGTAAGGGTCTTAAAGATGTGCGAACAGTGGCTGCTGAGGCACGTCTCAGAGTCCAATGGAAGAGAAAAGACGCTGGCGAAAGCGCTAGTGAAGTCCTCAACGAGTTCAAAGTGCCACTGGTTCGCCTCAACCTCCCTCATCACGAACCGAGGGTAATATTAGACTACGAATGGATCAAAGACGACGATTCAGCAAATTATGTCAAGCTTGTCTACTATATCGAGAATTGTACTGCCCACGTTCTCAATTACAGTATATCAATGGGATCTAGCGCAGTATGGGCATTTAGGGGGCCCAAAAACGGCACTCTGAGAGCGCTCCCCTTTTCACGAAGACAGCTCGAGTACGTCTTATTCCCGTTAGCTGATGGTCCTCAGCTCAAGCTGCCCCAGCTCCGGGTTCATGATGTCCATTATAAGAGAACTCTGAGCGTTCTCCCTGCCAACGAAGGTCTAAACACCGATAAGGGGGAGCTTTATATTGTACGAAAATAGACGCTGATAATCAATAGATTCTTGTTATGCAGGCTCTTGCAGCTTCATGAAATGGGGCATCACCCCGACACTGACCGCGGATTAGTGGCAAGGAACCAGCAAAAGGGGCACTAAAACCTGGGAAATGGCATTAATTCTAGTGCTTAGCAGTTAAGTTGCTGTTTATAGATACTCATTGTGCCAATTGAACTGATATATTGAGTTAGATGTAACTTTGAAGGGGTGTGACCTGTCGCGGTATGGGGGGTACAGCTGTGCGAGTATATAAACCCCACCTCCGCCAGTGAATCCTCAAATTGAATTGATACCTCAAATGGTGGAAACTACTACTTTAACTCAACCTGGTGAACCCAGTGGACCCAGCGGAGATGTTGGTGATAGTCAAGGCTCTGCCCTTACGATGGTCAATTCCAAGAGTATGAAACCCTCACCATGCTACGTTGGATATGTATACAGAGAGGAAGAGGAAAATGCATTGCAGAGACTCTCTAATTGGATTGATAGAATCTATCCAACCCTGTCCCGGCTTACTGTTTACCGTGACATGGACCTGGTGGTGTTCAATGCAGCGAAAGTTGAGGATGAGCTCGACGACTACACCGCAATCGATAACGGGGCAAGGGGGCGAGGCACCGCTGGAATTGGCGGATCGTACACCTTTACTACCCGAGGTCTTGTTCATGAGCACGGTCGGTCAATTGGGGACATTCTCACTATCGGTGCGCTGTCAGGGGAGGTGGTGCCAGCTCTCGGGCATCAATCAAGATCTAGAATGGGTATGGGAAATTCCCTCACCCGTGTGAATTCTGCCAAACAGCTTTTGACCAGAGTCTACCCTGTGGAAATTGACCATTGTCCTTATATCCCTGAGCTGTACGAGTTTGCCCAATCTATTACTGGTCGGGGCATGCCGGACTTTGAGGGCAAATTCGACAAGGATTGGAAGCGATACAGCTGCCATCATGATTGGTTTTACTGTCCTGCGTATCTAACGCTTTTACGTGAAATGCAAGGTCTGACTCCTTACGCTAAATTTGCCGGTGACATGTACTTCAGTGACCAGCCAAATAACGGTTTGCTCGAGGCGGCCCTACACATCAGTGGCACAAATCTCCAAACGGATCTCTTCGAGCTCGTAGAAGTGGACACCCATCCCGAGACTAATTTGCTGGAGACAGTACGGGTTTCAATGTTTGATTGTAGTCCGGAAGCACTTCGCGAATTGGCAAAGACAGGATCGTGCACTGGCCAAGAGAAGTTGGCATTGAAGTGGGCGGCATTGGTCAAAGCCCAGCGTGAGCATGCAGACATGATCTGTCTCAAGGACCTTCTGACCCAACGTGTTAACACTGTTGAAAAGTTGAAAGTATTGCTAAAGAAATTTTCTGAAACAGCAAAGAAGCACTGGGAGGAGGAAACGCTCCGGAAGCCATACTTAGCTTCTCAGTGTAAGCCCGAGAAATCAATGCTCTCTCAGATCAGTTATACTCAGGAGGATTACGGCATGCTTACCTCGCTTCCGAAAATCATTGATCGCAACATTGCCTATTATGAAACGCTTGTTAATGATCTCCAGCAAGAAGTCGAGGGGGTCTCCAAAATGGGACCCTTTGAGCGCAACTTCGATGCTACAAAGGCCATTATCAACAACGGAGTCACGGTGGAGATTCGACATGATGGCACAGACACCGTTGTGACTACAATTAAGGGAAAGGAACCAGACGAGGATATCACCTATCCGTTGAAATCAGTCATCGGTATTTTCACAAAGGCAACTCCCCAAATGTGTAAACTTTCGACAAGGGATCTTGAGCGAATCTACGATTTGCTTGCGGTAAAGGTTGAACCTCCCACACATGGCCCCTTTGAAGTCCAACAAAAGTGGATACGCAAAGAACGATACGCAGATCTGGCCCGCGAGTCGTTTCCTTGTATTAGCCCCGAGCAGGCCACAATGGAGCTAGATGATCTATTTGCAAGGTTCGACGGCACAATTCGCATGAAGCCATCTCTATCCTATCTTTCAAATGATGCGTTGGAAGATATTATAGGGGAACGTGATCCAGATCCAAACGCATATTCAACTAAGCGATTTCTTGAGTTGAGAGCCCAACACGTGCTTTCAACTCGCGATCGAGACCGGCGACGAGCGTATGCTGTGGAGGACTGTAGGTACGATCATGCTCCTACCTATAAAGTGTGTCGTCAAGAGCGACCAGTGAAGGAGAAGGAGCAGCCAAAAGAAGACAGCACAAATAATGAAGCTTCTGGCGATAAAAAGACGTCTGACGCAGCCAGCGCCAGCAACGCTTCTCCTCGTATTTCCAAGAAGCAGAGTAAGAAGGGAAAGGGAAAGAAGAGAAAGGGGAAATAATCCTACGAGGTGGTTGCAATTGCTCTGTGAGCTTCTTTGTATTCGATATATAGGGAATTTTACTTGCTAAATGCTGTGCACTTATACTGTTATAAATGAGTAGAACGGATTCGTGATCACCGACGTCATGCGGCGCCCCTGATTCAGGTTGGCAATGTATCTTTTGTTCGTTTGAAACGATCATGAAATATCAATGCACTATTCCAGCACGATATAGCTCAATTTCCTAACTAGATGTTGATTTCGGTGTTAACTCAGGTGTTAACTCTGCTTTCTGTATTCATTGAGGTACTGTGTTGAGACAGTCGAGGATGCCGAAACACGGCATTCAGCTCTTGAACTGCACCCGAAATGCACTTAGCCAATAGAGGAACTTTAATATGGTCCAATTGTATACCTGATTCCAGTAAATAGTATTCTGTATAAAGTAGCCCTGGTACTCCCTATGAACGTTTAACGACTGCGTTTATGTGTGGTCGCTGTCAGTACGCTGGCGCGTATTCATACGTACCAAAACCATTCTACATCTTAACTTCAGAACAGCTTGGTATTGACTGATTTACAATCAATAGCTAGACAAATTGTTAATCACCTGGGAGAATTTGTTCCCTTTTACCATTTTTCACCGTGTTCGCTGTATCATAATATCACCCCAACTGTCGCTTAACACCTCCTACACGTAAGTGACTTTACTACTTTATAGCCCACTCAGTACACATTTTCACGAACCTTATCAGTCTCTCAGATCCACCCGATAATCTTAATCGTTCCCAGTTTCGTTGGTCCGCACACGCCTTGGCCCATGGTCAATCGGACTGACCGCTGCAGAATCGCCATTTGTCATCAGCAGCCAAACGCAATCCAGCCAAGAAAACTCCTCACGAACTATACATCCAATTCGAATTCTTGTCTATTTGAACACCTCGTCGAAGGTATCGAGGTATCGAGGTGAAACAATGATGCAATCTGCTCTCGAGGCTTATCGGGTCAGCCGCGATCGCAATCGTGGCATAGCCTTGACCCCGGAGTTGGTTGTTTATTATTAAATTCAAAAGAGAATTCCGATTCTCTTCATCACACGACAACATGGACAAGTTTAGGCTACTTAAGATTCATCATGATAGCCCTCCTCCAGTGAACGATGCGTCAAAGCCGCCAGTTAATGACAGCACGCGACCGCATTCCTCACCGCCAACGGATGAGCGGGCACCCAAAGTGTTGAATATAAATGACAATGGCGTAGTGCACGAGCGCATCTTTTTGGCTCACGGAAAGGCCGGGAACCAGGATGGTAATCTTGTTGTTCAACACCACGTTAACTCGTTTCCTTCCCAGAGGTTCCCTATTACCAAGGGTCACTTTAAGGCTCTCATCCATCTGGAGCCCGGTCCAAACAACGTTCGATTGTTTGTAGAAGGCCCTCAAGGAGCTCGGTGGCCTAATTCATCAATTGTTATTCACTATGTTCCGCTGCTTCAGAACCCTCCGTTACATTTGGTCCTTTTGCTAGGCAAAGACTCCAAGGGAACATTTGACTCTCCAAAGTACAAACGGGATAGGGAAGGTAATGACCTGGAACTGGCCAAGAAGAAGTTGAGAATGGCTGGCTATATGATGAGTGCGTTTACAGATGAACAAATGTACCGAAATGGGTTTGGCCATAGAACTTTTCGACTGTACGAGGAATGGGGCCCGGACACTTTGTCCAACCGAGACCGCAGTGCGCGAACTACAGCAGTGGTTCATGTGCTTCGTACTGATAAAACTGTAGCAGAGATTCGAGACCCTAACCGGGCTCAGCAAAAAAGCGATGCCACTGACAAAGGGGCGCTGTTTGGTATTGCTTTAGATACTATTAGAAACGCCGGAGGGGTATTCAATAATGGTCATGGGGTTATGGTGGCAGCCCTCTTCTTGGATGCTCACTGGGATGCTAATCAAAAGCTCATTCAAGGCCATGCTGCTCTTGGTGGAGGCGCGGGACACATTAAGTTGGCTATTTTTGGCTCCCAAGCTATTCATTCATGGCCTTCGTGTCTTGAAGAGGTTGTGCCTAGCTTAATGGATGACACTAGAACTGACACGTCAGAGGTAGCCAATGACTCGAACCAGTCGGGAACATCATGGGAGTGTCTCAATATTGGTATGGGTGCTTTCATGCACGAAATTGGCCATCTTTTGGGTTGTCCCCATCAGGAGTCAGGAGTCATGCTCCGTGACTATATTACCTGGAATAGATCATTTATGACTAGAGACGGAAACTACTGTGCTAGAACTAATGGACCAGGAAAGGAATTGACACTGGCCCAAGATGAATGCAATTGGCATCGCTTGGATGTACTGCGATTCCGGTATCATCCTGGGTTTAGACTGCCTCAGGAGTATCCAGCACCTCTTGACCCTACAAAGCCAAATTTGTATCCAGTTGAGGGCGGCGCATTTGCTCGTTCAGCAACGGGAATATACTTGGTCGAAATTCGGGTTGACGATGGTGTACGGAGCTGGCTAGAATATCACGACCTCCCGCAAACTGAGCTGTTCTTGATTGAGCAAGAACTCCGGGATCGTCTACCTGAGAAGTACAGGTCCCCTGATAAGAAAATTAAGATAGAGCTGCTGGCCTGTGGTGAGCAACAGACCGCGGTCGAAGATTTTGGTGCACTTACTCGAGGAGCCATGGTTCAGCTTCCATCTGGAGGTCATGCATTCAAGTCTAACAAGCTTGGTAGCGCCAATGGTGATGAGCAAATGGTAGTCTTCCCGCACCGCGGACCACATCCAGTGCCAATTGCACGAATCCAAGTTCATTCTGGGAATGCGGTAGACGGTGTGGAGTTTTTCTTTGAAGATGGCTCCAATTATTTGTTCGGAAAGCGCGGAGGAAGCCCACATGACATTAACTTTAGACCAGGAGAACAGCTGATAGGCTTCTATTGTCGCACTGGCGCGTGGGTAGATGGCCTTTCAGTAATCACGTCGCTGCAGCGAACAAACATATTTGGAAAAGCCCAGGGTGGAAAGGGCCACGACCTGGTGCCTCCTCATGGGTACCGGATTGCCGGCCTTTACGGAAACATTGCCCAATGGACAATGTCAATTGGAATTCTGTACACCAGTTAGACATTATTATTTACATATTCAATTATTCAAACTTCTTTGCGTGTTCTAGCTTCTTCTTGACAGCGCTGTTGACAGAGGACGCCCTGGACTGCTTGACCAATCGGAACAACATGAACGTGGTCAATGCTGAAAGACTATACCAGGTGATGATATACTGGAAATGAGAGTTGCGGATGCTCACCTTGGCTGGAGTTCCAATAGGAATTCCTCGACTCATCAGTTGCTCTGGAAGAAACTCCCGTCCGTCGTAGGTGTCGTGCAAAAGTTCTTGGATATATACAGCTTGAGCGTCGGTCTGACGAGCCATTTCGTCGATATTCATAAAATAGTATTCTCTTCTCTCCGGATGGTCGTCAGGAGTAAACGAGTTCTTCTGAGGTTTTCGCTTTAACATACACTGAACAGTTACCTCTCCGGTTGGCAGAGCTTCCTTTGCTCTCGAAGACTGCTCCAGCTTGTCTTTGGCAATCCATCCTCGGAAAATGAGCAACTTGGATCCGTCCTTGCGCTCCAATGGGGTCACTACATGGAATCCCTCTCGGCCTTCGTGCATTCGGGGTCCCACCAGCATCTCCTGGTCGTGTCGAAACTTGCCCACTGCTAGAACCCGTCTGTAGTCAAAATCACCCGAGTCTACAATAGCAGGGTCTAACTTGGATGGCAGTGGTAACGGAGTCAAAGTAAGACGATGCTCTGACTTTGCAATAAGGTCTGTCTTCCAGTTTAAACGCTTCACTTGCCACGTTCCCAGACTGAATGATACCACCGGAATTAGCACTAACAGTCCCATGACAATTTTGGACCCGAACCCGGACTGCTTCTGCTTAGCCTTGATGGGCTCCCAATCGACCATTGAAATATTGAGATTACGACGAGGCACGGATCTGAACAGGCATTTTGAAGGCAAAACCCTGCTTGTTTGGCCAAAATGGCCTTTTCTAAATTGCGAAAGCATTTGAGTATATATAGGCCACAAACCGGGGACAGCGGAGTTTTTGCCCTTTGCGCCGCATTTCTAGTTGGAGCCAAATCCGACAGCATAAATAGTAATAATAAAATTAAGTTAGTTATATCGAATAGGTATTGGTATAGATCTATTTAAAGGTCTGTTTAGTGGGCGGCCGTCTCCCAGTCATGATAATCGGCTTGTTTGACTTGAATGTCGTCGACAGCGCTTGGCCGCCTGCGTCGGTTAGCCAGCGGTACTCTTGATGAAGGTGCAGAGGAAGCACCGAGAGAGAGCTGCGATATGTTGTTGGCGGCAGATGCAGCAGCAGCATCCTCCTGGGTAGGAACAACACTGAAGTTTCTCTCCTTTGTTGATCCTAAAGCAGTACCAGTGCCAATGACGGCAGGGGCGCCTCTATTGGATCTCTTTTGAGAACTCTCGCGCTGGAGACGTTGGATCTGGGCAGAGATTTGCTCCTTTGGCACTCTGTAGAACCAGTCGGTTTCTTCGCTGTATTCATAAACGGCCCAATCCACTCCATATGGCTTGGGTTCTAGCATGTACAGGGTGTGAAGAGGCACATCTAGGTCGCCAATGGCATCGCGGCCCAGGTTCATAAAGTATGCTAACAGAACCCTGGCCACCACTCTATGGGCAATGATCAGAGCATTATCCTCCATTCGCTCCATCTCCACAATCACTGGACGCAGTCGGTTGATAACGTCGAGATAGGACTCTCCGCCAATGCCTGGATACCTGTACTGAATCTTGTCAGCGATTCTTGCCGCGTACTCTTCAGGGTAGGTCTGGGAAATCTCTTCGTAAGTCATTCCTTCGCACACTCCCGCACCAAGCTCATTGAGCATACGCATCTCCTTGATGGCAAACATGTCCTCGTCCATATATTGAGCGGTCTGCACACTTCTCTTCATCATTGAAGTCCACACGCAGAAGTTTGGCTCTTCAGGCTCGTTAAGAGGAGTAGATGGTGCCGACCCTTCCTTCTTGAGTATTCGGACCCGGTCGGTGAACTTTTGCAGCTGCTTTCTTCGGAATTCGCTCTTCTGAAAGTCCATGAATCGAGCCAGGGCCTTTGCAAACTTTTCTCCTCGAGCAGTGAGAGGTGCGTCACCGCCAATTCGACCGGCGGCATTATCTTCACTCTCTCCATGACGGGTAATCCAGATCTGTCGCTCGGCCAGGTTAAAGTTGAGCAGGAAAAAGACTGCCTGGCCAGCAAGGAATCCCTGGATGTTGTAACACACCACCTTGCGACCTACGTCAATCATCTTAATATATTGAAAGTTGTCGTCCTCTTCCTCTTCGTCGCTAATAGTCTCGTAGACCTTTTCGTAGTTGTGGAGACGAGCCACGAAGTCCTTGAGGGCCTTCTCCTGGTCCATATCTTTGTAATCGGGACCCGACAGCTTGAGACGAATGTTTGCATCGATTATATCCGAGCGAGTGCAAATGGACTCCAGAAACAGAACCTTGAGTCGGCCTCCGGTGCGTTCACGAATTCGGTCCAGCACCTTCTTTCGTCGAGCACGGGTGGTGTTGGTAGCGTCCAGCACTCCAACCGAGCCATTCTCATTTAGAATATAGTCAAGCAATTCGTCTAGAGTATCCATTGCCCACTTCTCCCGCAATTGCGAAGTCTGAGCGTTGTCAGGGCTGAAAAAGTCGGCCGAGTCAGTATGATCAGGAGGATCGCCTCTCATTTCAGCCTCCAAAGCCTTTGCCTCGTGCTCGGCATGCGCCTGCGCTTCTTGCTCTGGCGATGCTAATGCTACGCCCTCATCAGGAAGGGGGCGGGATGCTGGACCTACTGTACGGTCTGCGTTACGACGGGTGTTGCCAACATTGAAGATGCGTGCGCCATGCTGCTGCCAGTTGAGGTATCGGCACAGTTTCTTTGTCACATACGACTTTCCTCGTGCCGGAAGGCCTACCATTACAATTACTAGCTTGGACTCCAAGTCTCTTGCCGCGATCATACCATCGGGGGAGATCTTGGATCGGGTCAGCCCAGGCACATCTAGAGTGGTGGCGGCCCTACGCTGGGATGAAAGATGCAAAGGAGGAATGCTGGAAGTACTTCTGGGGGAGTTTGAATGGGAATTGTTTCTAGAGGACCCCGAACTAGATGGCTGTGTGATGGGGATTCGGGACAAGTCAGACGCGCTTCGAGGCGAAAACAGCGGGGTGTCGGAAGGCGGCCGTCGGTTAAACGATGAACTGGTACCAGGAGCTCCTTCTGGCTGTAATTCATTTTCGGAAGACTGCGCTCCACTAGAACTGGAGCTGCCATACCCAGCCGCCGGCACCGTGTGTGGGCTCACTTCGCCATCGCCACTTTGAGAAGGCGGAGGAGCCAGCGTCGATTTCAATGCTTCTGATAGCGCTCTAGTAGTCTTGTGCTCCATTGCAAATTAACAATGTAAAATGGCAGAAGAAAGAAAAAGTTTTGGCACTAATAACACAACAAAAAAAATTTCCCGGCCCTTGTTTTACGGGAATTTGTCAACAAATATCACGTACACAACCACAAATGGGATTGTTACGCAGTAACCCTGCTTGAAACGAAAAACAAAGGGGCAATCCACTGAAAAAATTGGTGCACTTGCCCTTCAAAATACTCTCAATACCTCTCAATTGTCGATTGTCGCAATCGGAAAAGGCTCTCAAGAGGATTGAGGCGGATAAAATAGTTGCAGCCGCGCAGCCGCACGTCGATGACCGTTTCGCACCTTGGCTTCTGACGTCACCGGACACAAGAACGGAGACCGGAAAAAGTTGCCGTAGACCTATACAATTATGCCCGAAAAGTGACAAGAAGGATTGAGAAAGGACCGCGGTAGAGGCGGTTGTGGTCAAGGTTTGGTCCAGGGGTCTTTGTTTCGGGTCCACCGGGGCCCCGTGACCGTAGGCTGCTGATGTACGATAATTGTCGTACTTTTCGTCCGATGGCTTCTCCGCATTGTGGCGATCTTCAGCGATGAGGCGAATGGGGGACGATTTATTATTGCATAGCAATGCTGAGATTGAAGAGGGGGAGGTAAACGTACGGTAACTGTGAGCGTGGTCTGCATTTGGCTGTCTTCATTTAGCTGTCTGCATTTAGCTGCTGCATTTAGTGTGCAGGTGTAGTAGCGCTCTCCTGCTGTGTCAGTAAGTATACGGATTCAGATCAGGTAGTTGTGTCTAGTCCTATGACAGTAGCAACGGTTTCATCTGGCGAAAGCATCCGGAGATGGCCATGGCCACGGTCACAGGTGTTCGGACTGCCCGGCACATACAGGGGTCAGGGAGACAGGGAGACAGGGAGACAGGGAGACAGGGAGACAGGGAGACAGGGAGACAGGGAGCAGGGAGACAGGGAGACAGGGAGACAGGGAGACAGGGAGACAGGGAGACAGGGAGGGACAATAATACAGCATACAACAGCATTGAGTACATTTCAAGCAAAGGTTGAGCTACAACCATAGTTGAGCGGTTCAAATGGTTACTGATATTACAATGAGTGCATTACCTTCGTCTCTCTGGGCCTTTCTCATCTCCATGTCCAATATCCAACTTACCAACGTCGTATTTCGCAACGCCTCAAGTAGAACAGCTTGGATTGGTCTTTGGAACAATGGATTGTCGAAGCATGCCAGTAGTGTGGGGTAGAATAAAGTTAGACTTCACAGTAGTGCCCCGGAACTGTTTACTATAATGGGATGGACTGTACCGTTCTTTGACAAGTTTGCGCAGGTTCCTCTTAAGGTTAGCTTCGTCCCTGTGTCAGGAAACAACTTTTCCGAAGGTTTGTGGGCTCTTATTGTAGTAGAACTGGCCACCCGGTGGCCTCCATCACTTTGTAGAGGATGTTTGAAACAGAATGTGATTTACATAACAAGCTATGAAGCACCGACCAAGCAAGCTCGCAAACCAGCAGACCCGGTAGAACCTATTCCAGTGCAGTCATCAACTGCAGATGGTATTAGATAATGCGTCTAAAGTTTTCAGCTTCAAGAAACATGTTAATAATAGGCAAATACACAAGCAATTGAAAGGTTATACTGATTTTTTTTTTTTTGATTATCTTATCTTATCTTATCAATGCCCGAAGCCGTGTGCTTATCACTTGTAGACAAATCATCAGGCCTGGATCTTTCAGTAGCAGTAAAAGAAGCCGTATTCAGTTACCAACTATCGTCATCGCATCCGTTGAAAGTATGTCGCAAGACCTGTCATTAGTCCCAAAAAGTATTCGTGACTACTTTGTTAAGCAAAACTGTCAAGAGAGCTTTGTTGCGGTTGCATTTGAGCCCGAGGACACCTTTTCCACGAGGTTTCGACAATCCATTCACAGAGCGCACAAAGTAACCGACGAGCTTATTGTCTATATTCCAGGAGGGAAGTCTCACCAGGAGACCATTAAAAAGGCTCGTGGATATAAAATCGAGAGTATCTCAGCTACTGGCTTTTTCGGGAGTTATATTCTTTTGATACCAGGCCCCATCCATCAAAAAGCGGTAGCTGAATTAGCCCGCATACTAATCGAGGTAGATCAGATGGATGAGGATATAGCTCTAGAACATCGAGGTCCCATGTGGTTTTCAAGTGAATTCCATATGCCTGAACGTAGTGTCAAATGGTATCACCGATGGTATCAAGCAGTTCGTCGAGATTTGAGGCTCCAGGACACCCTGTCGCCTAACAAGGTGCGCTTAAATGAAGGAGAAAAGAGTAAGCAGTCTGATGGTGACAAGTGGCCCTGTTATCTGTATTTAATTCGAAAGATGCAGGGATGTCCATTCTTCCCGACGTTCATCAGCGACGCTGCAGTCACCCACACTAGTGAATATTTACTGGATGTTGGAATGCAATGGGTGGGTGGTACCGGACTCCTTGTAGACACGATTATTCTACAGGACATCATGAAAGGTCATGAAGGCAGTGATGTGGAGTCTCTCGCCATCCATCACCTTGATTGCAGTGCCAGTAACCTCAGGCGTCTTGTCAACAAGTATCGCGGGACAGATAATCATCGCGTGCTGTCATGGGCATGTCGGGTGAAATGCCAGCGAGGAATTGACTGTATGGGTGCCCTCCAAAAGGTACTTGATATGATGAACGCCCGCGACGTAGATCTGTATTGCGAAACATATGAAGAAAGTAAACGCATTAAGCGACGCTACACCGCGCGCTTAAGCACCCTTATGAAAGATCTATCAACGGCATTTGCAGCTTTACCTGGAGCGCAACTTTTGAAGCCCTGGTCAGTGACGGCTGGAAAGCCCGATCAGTTGCATAAAGAGTGCGAAGAGTTGTTCTTCAGTTTTCGAGACTCAGAAATTTTTGAAAAGGAACTTCCTTTTCTGATCCGTGAGACTGAAATGCACTATCGAGAACTGTTAGAGGGAGCAGATCTTCTCCCAATTGGCAAAAACTTTGATGAGAAAAAAGGAGTTAAGCGAGTCACCGAAATTTTGGTCAACGAACGCCAGGAAATAAAAATTTCCTCTAGGTATACCCCTTATCAACATCCACAGATCCATGTTGAACAAATTCGCCCTCGTGGAGTTGAGGAGCCAATTATCGTTATTCCCGGTACGTCTATCCACGGTTTCGTTACGGAAGTCAGCAACGACAGCGGAGTGAGCTTTCAACTAGGTAGAGAGAACTTGACCAAGCTTTTTGAAAGGCTCTCGAGGGCAGTAGATTCTCAGATAGCTGCCGAGCGGCAGACTGCCACTGTGCATGTTTCCCGGGAAAATGTGAGAGATGACTTTATGTGGGACTTTGTTACAAAGGTGCAGGGCCCAAGCTGTGACATGGAAACAGATGTGAAGTCATTGTTCGCCGAAGGTCCTATTTGGGCAACAACTCCACTGAAGTATTTGAGCACGGAATTCATCAAGCAAACCTGTCTGCGTCAAAGTCTTGATATTCCGACAAATCCCTCGCGCTCAGCTATGGTGAAACAACTGGCTCGGGATCTCGCTACACCTGAAGAGGGCCACGAAGTTTTTTTTACCATGAATAAGAGCAATGTCGACTGGGTCAAACCGGTATATAGGCCAAAGTACGAACGGAGGCTGCTCGATGAACACGGAGTAGAGACAGTAGCGGCCCTTCGTGAGCAAGATTCGACTGAGGTTGATATCCATTTGTATGAGATTGAGGATACAGCTCTTCCACTGCTGTGCAGGCAAATGGGTGGTACACCTTCCTTAGAAAATGACGCGAGACAAAATCTCATTAGATCTATATTGGATATTCCGCCTCGGGATCCAACAGGGGACCAACGCACTGCTGGGATGAGAAGGATACCTGTGCCTTATGGGATCTCTAAGAAGATTAATAAATCCCGTCTCACTAACCCACAAAAGCGCATTCTTCTGAATAAATTTGGAAGAAGTTATTTCAGAGCAGCGATGGAGAAGATCTCAGGGTCCGAGCGATTGGTTGAGCGATTCGAATGGCCCCTCAAGCGGACTCCAAAATTACTGCTAAGCGTGGAGGATCCAGAAGAACTCGATTTCTTGTCCGCGTGCAAGGCGTATTACTTCTATGGTATTCCTAAGTGAAAATAGTCCTTGCCAGAGCAAGATTTTGAAGGTGACTGAGGATCGTAAGATCCGAAGGAAGCTTCGTAGGACTAAAGGCTGGGACGAGGAGCTAAGTGTTTGTGGATATCTGATAGGTGAATATTTGAATAGGTGAATAGTAGATGTTATGGTAATCTGTGGAGATTGATAAGATAAGATAATATTGTGCGGCGCGGGGCCAATAAATACCAATTCTATAAATCTATCTCTATCTATCCTAATAAGCGAAGGGTGAGCTCTACAGAGGCAAAAGTGCTGGCAGAGGCAGGAATGGCTCTCAGAAGCGTTGGCACAATACCTCTCCAGAACCCGGCGAGTCCGTATTTTGCCATGGTGGTACGAGCAGCGTCAAAGGCACCCTTGTACCGCTGGCCAGGACCAAACTTGTCACTCTGAACCTGGGACTTTATGACATCCAATGGGTACGATGATAACCACAGGGCCTCACCAGCAAGTCCTCCGAATAGCATTAGCTTCCACGCGGGAATGTCCTGACGAGCCACGTTCTCAGTGGCCTTGCCCATGAGGTACTCAAAAGTCAGGAACCATACTCCGTACGCCTGGGCCTCTCGAGCGGCCGTGACCCAGAATCCTCGGTAGAATCCATTGAGCAGGCCATGGTTGGAGATAATCTTCTTTGCTGCGTCAATTGGACCCCTAAACTCGCCCTGGCGCTGGGTCTGAAGAATGATACGCAGCTGTTCGACTGGAGAAGAGATGAACGTGTTTGCGATTCCAGCACAGGCTCCGGCTACATAAAACTGGCCCAAACTCAACTCCTTTTGGTTGTAATGAACGAGCAGCCGTCGTCGCGCCTCGTGAAACGCATAAAACTGTACCGACACGCAAGCTCCCACGCCAATAAGCGGAGCAGCAGTGCCCTTGTAAAATGCTAGAGGGCCCTCCTTAGCCAGCGTCTTTGTGAACGCTTCAATTGGCGAATTGAACTGGCCCGTCTGCAGTCGCACCTTGATCAGGTCGAACGGCTGGCCAACCAGCACCTGAACCGCGCCGCCGACAAACCCGGACGCGGTGTCCTTGGCCTTTCGACTAAACGAAGTGTCTACAGCAGTCATGAAAGAGACTACATTTTGTGCAGGAATTTTTCACCTTATTTCGTGGTGGTCAGTTGAAATTGCGCAATCGGGTGCATTTCGATTTGCGGGGATAACCACGGCGGTAGGAGACCGTTGTCAGTGTTTGGTGTCGTCGAAGAGTGTGATGATAGGTCACCGATGCGATTCCGCCGATAAGCATTTGTAAATAAACAAACCCATATGCGTGCGGGCATCATTACCATCATCAACTTGTTCTTCTTGTTTCATTACCATTAACTAACGAACCCATGTCATTCTTTCAATCGTTTAATCCGCGAACGACGCGGACGTTCCGCCCAAAGCCTCAGGCTTCGTCGCAGTCGTACATGCTTCGCCAGTACGCAGAAGCTACTCTGGGATCCGACTCGCTTCGCCAGGTGGTTGCCCTGCCTGAGGGGGAGGACCTAAATGAGTGGATTGCTGTCCATGTGGTGGATTTCTATGGCCAAGTGAACATGCTGTACTCTACCATCACCGAGTTTTGCTCTCCTTCAAGCTGTCCAAAGATGACTGCTACAGAGGAGTATGAGTACTTGTGGCAGGACTCGAGCAATCCAAAGTACAAGCGCCCGGCCAAGGTGAGCGCGCCAGAGTACGTGGAGAACCTCATGACTTGGACTCAGTCGCTAATTGATGATGAATCGATATTCCCTACCAAGAATGGAGTGCCGTTTTCCAAATCGTCCTACCAAACGTTCCGACAGATTCTCAAGAGACTGTTCAGAGTTTATGCTCATATTTATTGTCACCACTTTGACCAGATCACCGAATTGGGGCTGCAACCCCATCTCAACACCAGTCTCAAGCATTTTGTGCTGTTTTGTAACCAATTCGATCTCGTGGATCAAAAGGAGTTTGGTCCTTTACAAGAGCTCATTCAGATCATGCTTAAAGACGAAAACTAAACTGCTTTGTAATGCAATACATCTCTACAGTACTACTGTTCTGTACACCCATTCCAATATTCTATTCCAATAATCTATTCTATTGTGGTATTCTATTGTATTTATTAAGAATAATAGTTAGTCTGGAAATAATAGACGGCGTGAAAAATTCCCCCGACAAGCCCCCGATCTCTAGCCTGGCAACAAGGACAATGGTCCCTTATAGTGTCCTCATCGCTGAGGCAATTATCCTGGCTCTGCTGGGTCCTGCGTTTCTCTATGTGCTGTTTTGTATCTGGGTGTATAGAGCGTCGCATAGACTTCGTACCCCTCCTGATGGCTACGAATCGTACCTTCGTGAAGCCGTCAACTCTGGCATGAGAACTCTTCCCCTGGACTTGGAGGAGAACAAGAAGCGCATTTTCAGAAGGTTCCTTATTTTGGCATCCAAGAAGCCTTCAAACTACTCGTCCAATGCCCCTGGCCTGACGCTGCAGGATGTGCCTAAGAAGGCCCCCTTCCGGTTCAAGTTTTCCAAAGAAGGCGAGATTGTTGATCGCAAGGTCATTTTTGGCTTCTTTCACCCCTACGCTAGCGCTGGTGGTGGAGGAGAGCGAGTTCTGTGGGCTGCTGTGCGCCAGACTCTCGACAACCACCCTCACAATGTGTGTGCCATCTACATTGGCGCCGAGAACAGTGGCCTAATTGAAACCCCTCGAGCGATTGTTGAAAAAGTCAAGGCTCGATTTGGCATCGAGGTGGAGTTTGAAAGAGTAGTGTTCATTTATCTTCGTAAGCGTCGTTTAGTAGACCCCTCCACTTGGCCTAGATTTACCCTGCTGGGTCAGGCAATTGGCTCGGCCATGCTGGCTTACGAGGCTCTTAACCAGCTCGTTCCTGACGTGATGGTAGACACAATGGGACTGCCCTTTGCCTACCCTATCTTTTCTTGGCTCGCTCAGGTCCCAATTGCTGCCTACGTCCATTACCCCGTGGTGTCCAGCGACATGTTGAAAAAGATTCCAAAGACATCTTTCAAGCAGATCTACTGGAGACTACTCATGTGGGCGTATGGTTACGTTCTTGGTAAATACTGTCCCATGATGATGACCAATTCCACCTGGACTAACAATCACATCCGATCGCTAGTCAAGCCATTCTTCGCTCGTCCTGATCTTGTCACCATTGTGTACCCTCCATGTGCCGTTCAGGACTTTGAACCTCCTACTGAGGACCAAGTTCGCAAGCCCACAATTGTGTACATTGCCCAGTTCAGACCTGAGAAGCGCCACGAGCTGCTGCTCAGAGAGTTTGCCAAGTTTGTAAAGGGCTATGAGGTACCCGTAGGTGCCCCCAAACCCCATCTGCTGTTGATTGGCTCTGTGCGAAACGACGATGACAAGCAGAGAGTGTACTCTTTGCGACTGTTGTCTCGGGAGTTGGAGCTTGGTGACGACTATGTCACCTTTATGCTTGATGCCCCATGGGCCCAGGTGTCTCCTTTCCTCCGATCGTCATCTATCGGAGTCAATGCAATGTGGAATGAACACTTTGGCATGGTCGTTGTGGAGTACATGGCCGCCGGATTGATTCCCGTGGCACACAACTCAGCTGGACCCAAGATGGACATTGTGACTCCTGAGGACAACCGCCCTGGTCTGCTCTATGTCTCTTCCGACGACCCTGATTACGATCCCAACCGAGACCACAAGGCACGTTCCATGAGCGACTGCTTCAGTCAGATCATGGCCATGTCTCCGGAGCAATCGTTTGAAAAGAGACTTGCTGCGTACGAGGCCGCTCAGCGGTTTTCGGACGAGGTGTTTGCAAAGGCATGGGATATTCGTGTCAATGCTCTCATCAAGCTTGACAAGCTCAAGAGACGCAAGCGAATGCTTTCAAGATTATTTGATTAACACTACAAAAAGGATATAGTCTTACAATGACAATAATAATACTGTTCTTACATGACAATAAAAATAGTACTGCTTTGACAATGGCAATAATAATACTCTTTCTGACAATGGCAATAATAATAATAATAATAGTACTGTTCTGACAATGACAATAATAATAATACTGTTCTGACAATGAGAATAATAATAATACTGTTCTGACAATGGTCTACACAAAATATACTACTAGCTAGACTCTTTTCCTCCAGTGGTGGTAGGCAGTCCGTCAGCAAAGAAGAGCTTTGTTGGTGCGTTGCCATTACCTTCGGTCGAAGTCAGAGGCTTCAATTCCTCAGTTCCGTAAGAGCCGGTGGCTCTGCGAGAAGGACGACGCTCCCTGGATGCGACAGAGCTTCGACGACGAGCTACTTCGGCACCCATATCCTCAGACCCGTCCATGCTTTGAGAGCGAGCAACACCAATGCCGTAAGTTTCTTCGTTCTTATGGGACGTCTGGGTCAACCGTCGCTCCACCTGGACAGGCAAGTCAGCGTCCACGGGCTTAAAGTCCTTGTCGTGGGGAAGAGTGGAGGTGGTTCCATGCTCAAGGTCATACGAAAAGACAGAGTCATTGTCAACAGGAGCGTCCGCAGCCTCGTCAGGGACAATGAACTTTGTGGCCTCGTTGCGAATCTCCTCGTCGTCAGTTGCTCTGTTGGGGTCTACAGGGTGGGACTGAAGCTTAACGTCGCTTGGGAATCTGCCCCGAGCAGGCCGTTCGCCTACTGCACCCTCTTCTTCGTTGTAATCCTTTTGGTCTTTTTGGTCGTCTCTCTGGTCGTGTTCATGAACTCCCATGGCAACTACACCGGCACTTTCAAATTCCTGTTCATAAGGTTCTCCGTTGGAGGTGACGGCGCTGTGGTCAGACGGAACCGGAGAGGCCGCCTCACGGGGGAGGTTGTGGTTTGTTGCGGGGGCCCCTGAACCACCAGCAATCTCCGCATGGGCCCGGGACGATGGAGCAAGTGCAGCCATGGAAGCGTTCTTATCAGCTCCTTCTTCGTCGCCGCCTCCCAAAGCTGCTGCGGTACCTGCAGCTGCTGCTGCCGCTCCTCCTGCTACTGCTGCGCCGGTCAGGGTGTTGGATCGGTCGTCATCGCGGGTGACCTGAGTAGAAGTGGGGGAGCTCATTGAGGAGCTAGACCGAGGGATGGGGAGCAACTCTCCTCCGGACACTGGCTCCAGAACCTTGACTCGGTCGATAGGAGTCTGGAGGGAGGTGAGTCGAGAAATGGTGCTGTACCATTCCTGCATGCGCTCTTCCGACTCTGCTCGGAACACCCAGTTGTGACCACGGTGGGCGTGATGGCCATTCTGTTTTGTGTTGAGAATAAACTTGTGAGAGGACGAGGACGACGAGCGGGTGTCCCGAGACAAGTGGCAGTCTGCCAGAGACAAGGACATGACTGGGTTGGGGTCCTTATTTCTGTCTGCGCTCTTAAACTCATGGAGGAAGGATGGGGTAAGGACATACCATGCTCGAGAGTATGACTTGAGGTACTTTGATCGTCGCTCAAGATAGCCGGCCTTGATTTGAGTAGCCAACAGAGATGTCTGGTGAGGGTAGGCAATCTTATCGGCCTGTCGGGGACGCAGATGGGGATCGACAAAGTTGGGGTCTCTCTGCACAAACGAATCCCATTCAAATGCCGGGTCCTTTGCAACAAAGCCGGTCATAATGTGGTTAGAAAGGTCAGCCAGGTTCTTTCCCTGAAGGCCCATGAGCTTTCCATAGACGGTGAGGGCCTGTTGGACTTCTTGGGACACCACCTCTTCGAGCTGGCGGCCCGAAGACTGGAGGTTGATAAACGCTTCCAGCAGGTAATTTTCTTCATGAACCTGACGTCTCAAGCACTTTTCCACCTGTTCCTTGATCAGATAAGGGTCATGGCGGGCCTGCAAAATGTCCGGGGATCGGGTGACGGTGTCGATAGCGTTAGAATACAGTTCAATTTCCTTTGCCGTTTCGGACTGCTCCCGAGCAACCGAGTTTTTAAAGTCCGATGCCAGAGATTTGATTTCCTTAATCTTGACCACCAGGTCCCGTCGCAGCTCTTCCAGGCGAGGGATAACGTTATGGGTGAGCTCTTTTGCGGTCCGAGATGCCGTGGCGGCCTGGGCACGGTGGAACTCAATTGCGACCGAGGGTACGGAAGAAATTGAGCTCTCGTCCAGGTCGAGAAACATTTGCCGGATGTTCTGGGTCTCGGCGGCATCGTCGCCTACGGAAGACCCTGATGAAGTGCCGTTTGTGAAGAAGGGGAAGTTGACGGCATGGCCGAGCCGGACGTTCTGCTTGACCACTTCTTCCGACACTGATGCTACTTCCTTAAAGTAAACGTTGAGCTGGCGAATCACCCGGCGCCACGCAGCGAATCTGGCTGCCAATGCCTCGGTAGGGTGAGCATTGACCGGTATAACAAGGTTAACGTCGCTCATTGCAATTGACCAATTGCTCTTTGTTTGCAGCGAAGATTGTTGAGTTCCAAAACGGTAAACCACAAACTAAAAAACAAAAATCAAGCACTAAAATCTAAAATGTCTAACTAATAGATGCGGGGGAGAGTTTCAACGAAATTCCAAAATTTCCCGGGGCAATATATTGTGGTGTGTCCCGCTGCTAAAACACTCTCTCTCAACTGTCTCTTGTTTCCAAAGCAGCAATGTGCCAATGTATATATACGCCGCAGCCGTGCAGTCCCCGGAATGTTGCTAATTCCTAAACAGGCAGTTACGTCAGAGTTAGTTATGGAGGCCGAAGAGATGCCTGCGCAGTGCAAGATTGGATTGTAAAGTCAAGGGAAGATAAGGAAGCGAAGCAAAGTACTAGCCCAGACGAAGTTGCCACAGGTGACAGTGCCAATTATATAGTGGGCTGTGTCGATTACAGTTCGTTGCATCCGCAGCACTCTCCGCAAGGCTCCGCACATAGATTGGCCGCGTGATTAACTAACTCAAATAATATGTTTGATAGAGCGCAGCATAGATAAGATTGATAACATTTTTTTTCTTAGTCCTCTAATTATCGATATAGTGAATACATAGCCAGGTCAATTGTGGTCAATTGTGGCGGTAGTGTTGAAACTTTGCCAGAGGTTTTTTGTTGTTGTTGTTGTAATTGGTCTAAGGCTTGGGAATCTTGATTGTTCGAGAGGTCATGAGACAGCCGGAGAGGGCAAAAACAAGAACAAATGGGTGAATGGCAGTGAGAGAAACGCCCGGGATAAGCTCGTACACGCCTCCGTAAATCTGGTCCAGAATGAGACCGCGACGCTCCAGGTAGAACATGATAGCAACAATGGACAGAGTGGTGGGAATTGGAGTGCCCTCAAAGTACTTTGACTTTCCGCCCTTATCCTTGGGGATCTCAGCCACCGTCACGTTGAATCGTGCCAGGCGAGTGAGTCCGCAAAGCACAAAGAACAGCAGCACGGCCTGGTCCAGCAGAGAGTCCAGACCAATCACGTATCCTACAGTGGCAGGGCCCACGCCAAACGACACCAGATCGGCTAGCGAATCCAGCTCCTGGCCCATGAGCGAAGAGTTTTCCCTCCATCGGGCCACTCGTCCGTCCATGAAATCAAAGAATAGTCCAAAAGGAAGAAACGCCATTGCTCGACGCAGCACCCCCAGATCGCCCGTCTTCATGAACTGGGCCGACGAAAAGATGGATACCACTCCACAGAAGCAATTGAGAAGGGTGATATAGTCGGCGAACATGAGAGTCTTGACCATGGTCATGTGGCCGTCATTAGGATCTGGCGATGGCGACGCATTCTCGCGCGCAGGCTTTCGCTGGCGAACTGGCATTCTTGTGGTTGTGTCAAGAGTGCTAAAACGTGCCCCCGATGGAATATACTGACGAACAGCGTCGGCCGGCCGGGTAACTCTGCCCTGGCAAAGGAGGTACACCAATAGTTAGTCACAAAGGAGGTGCAAAAAAGGGTTTAAACGGTTGCAATTCAAACCTTTTCTTTCTAGAGCACCCACTGTCAGTAAAAGTACAAGGTTAAGATAGAGTTGCGCTTGATCCCAACAGCAAATGATAGAGTTTGCTACTGAGGCTTGTACTAAGCCACAATGGCACAATGCTAAGATCAACAAAAACAATGAACAATTAACAGTAGACGAAATATCACTAGTTGCTACTGCTACTGCTACGAATACTACTACTAGTACTAATACTAATTCTGCTACTGCTACTGCTAATACTGCTACTACCACTAGTAATAATAGCACCCCCTAGTAATAATAGCACGACCACTAGTAATAATAGCACGACCACTAGTAATAATACTACAACTAGTAATAATAGCAGTAGTAAAATAGAATAGAATCCAAACATAAATTAGTACACATTAGTCGTAACGTTAATTATCGGGGTTTGCAACCCGCAATATCTTGCGACTGTAGTCCTGCTCATCTGCTAACGAGCCGTCAGAAATGCGACGCTCTCCTAGCATGACTGGGTTGAGACGCTGGTCCACAGCCATAAACGAGTCTCCCACGACCCCTGGAGAAGCTCCCGACGAAGGAGCTCCGGACGGAGCAGTGGATGGAGGCTTTGTCTCGTGGACTCCAAATGGATCTCGGAACCCATTGTCGTAGTTATCATAGTCAGCACGACGTCGCTTCTTGAGGAACAGAATGACACCACCAATGATGGCCAGGGCTGCTAGCACGCCAATGACAATTCCGGCAATGGCTCCGCCAGAAATGCCCGATCCCCCCTTCTTGCTCGAGCCGGTCGACGAAGGAGAGGCAGACGCAGTAGACGACGCGGCCTCGGCCGTGGATGACGACGACGAGGTCGAAGAAGAAGACGACGAAGATGATGATGATGATGATGACGACGACGAAGTGGACGTCGAAGATGAGCTCGAAGAAGAGGATGAGGACGTGGACGAAGACGACGACGAAGATGATGACGACGTGGACGTAGACGTCGAGGATGCCGATGACGAGCTGGACGAAGAAGTGGATGACGATGAAGGCGCCGCGCTCGACACGGACGCTCCGTCAATAGAGTATACGTTGTATCCGCTGGAGCCTCCGCAGTTGTCGTCGGGATATCCTGAACAGCTCTTGTCGCACGCCGAATCGTCAGTGTTTCCACTGGGCATTGAGTTTCCGCAGAAGCAGTATTCTCCATCATGCAGGGCAAACACTGCGTAGCCCTGGTCTTTACATTTACCGTAGCAGTACGAAGCACTCTGCCAAGTGTACGAGCCCTGGCTGGACAGCCCCGACGACGAAGTGTAGCATCCTACTTGGTCATAGTTGGCGGCCACGGCCACCGAGGCCAGGTATAATAACGTCGTCACTTTCATGATAAATACAGTCCCCGTAATCGAACCAGCAGGCTGTGGAGGTTCTGCTACTGGGTAGTACTGGTAGTTCTAGTGGTACTGGTAGTACTAGTAGTTCTGAATGGTACCAGTAGTGCTGATGGTTCTAGTGGTACTAGTAGTACTAGTAGTTCTGATGGTACTGGCGGTTCTAGCGGTTGTGGTGATCTCGTAAGTTTTGTGTCACCCAAGGCAAAATTCAGACACTGTCCTATCACTAGTGTCCTGGTGCTTTTTTTCTCTCTAATTACTCTGTCGCCTGTTGGTCGGTTGCCTGCTTGCGTAAATTAGCGGTCAAGACTGACAAGACTTGTGGCCGAGAGAAATGAACGAATAATAATAAAAGAGAGCGAAAGTACTATAAACAGGGAGCGACTCGCCAGGGAGAAAAAAAGTCGTACCGCGTTACCAAAGGAAAGTAAGCAAGATGAAACTAACTCAAGGGGTTCTGTCGCCTGCAGGAAAAAAAGTGTGTTTCAAAAAGGGGGCTTTGGCGCAGGGAGGGCCGGGCCAGAACCGAAATTACATACCCCATTAACCGGCTAAATACTATCGGAGGGTCAGTAGGCAAATACAGACGTGTCTTTTCAACTATCAGTGCTATTTATTCCATCTACTACTGTACTACTGCTTCTCTTACACTTTCTCTTACACTTACTCTGTCCTCCTCCACAGTCACTTTTTCACAGGCACAAATTTTTTTTTTTTTGTGGTTCTTCGATTTTTTTTTAGAAAGGAGGTGCCCAGACCGAAAAAGGGTAGGTGACCATCTCCGTTATACGATTTCGAAAAACGAGAACAGGCTATCTACCGACAGATAACAACGACGTAGGCCAGCGCCACCGGCAAAAAAAGTCTACTGGCGCAACGCTCCTAAGTGATCAACCATGATTTGCTACGATTTGCTACCATTTGCTCAGTTAGAGTTCTATAGCCTGAGCTATTTGAGTCATTACATTCCTATGCCGCACAGGGGTCGCGGTCGGATTTGAAGATCGCGGCAAGCGAATCTGTGACAGACGCGCACCGTGCGGGAGGTCCGGCAGGACAGGCCAAGTTTGCCGCTGGCAGACGCCGAAGGTTGCTGTCCAGAGTGCAGGCCTTGTCGACAGTAGCGAACGATTGGCGCCAGCAGGTGCTACAACTGGTCATCACTGGCCACAACTGGCCAGGCACTTCTCAGCATTAGGGTGCCAGAGACACCATTTGACAGCCAGCAGCCGATGCATAGGGATCTGACACGATTCGTCGCCCTGATCCAGATGTGAATCTGGCATCTGGATGTGGTGCAGCTATGCACGTGGAGGGAATCACGGGGTAATGTCGGGTTCACGATGCGACCAGCCAGCACTAGCACAGCACTAGATGTGCATCTCACAGTGCGAAAGGTAGGTAATAAATATTACACTCGTGGTTCAGGACCATGGTCCCGGATTGGTCCTGGTTCTAATAATAGTTAGAAGCGAGGAATAGTTCCATGTTAGAATTGCAGTTTGCGGCCGGCTGCTTCACGGTCTCGCATGGGCGACGGACTGACAATGAGATAGTCTTGAAAGTTAACCTGAGGAGTGCGAACTGGGGTGGCTCCTGGAGTGTGGTGAATCTTCTTGGGCGCTGGACTGGGAGAGGTTGCCAGGTACATTAACAGATCAGCTCCTCGCTCTGATTGAGGAGAAGGAGTTCTTGGAGGATCGGGAGGAGAAGACTGAAGGTCGCGAGCTCGTGGTGTCTGGGGCGAAGTGTACTGAGGACTGGAAGATGTAATGTTGTGTCGCACTTTCTTGGACGGGGTCAGAGCGGGAGGTGAAGTTACGTGAGTTGTGACTGATGGTCGGGACAGTTTATCCTTTGCACCTTTAGTATCGTTAGTAGTCGTAGTAGTTCCATTAGCAGTGTCCTTTGTGTCCAAGTTAGCGGTTAATCGTTGCTTGTGTTGCAGTTCACGAAGAATCCGTGGCTCAATAGTGTCCAGAGTCAGGTTCTGCCATCCTCGCTTTGTTTTGAACGACGCCAGCTGTAGGCGAGACTTTAGGTTTCGAGTCATCTTTGCTATCTGAGCTCGTTTGAGCACCTTGTCGGCGGGAGTTGGTGTTGCCTGCATTGTGATGGGATGTTATGAGTAGTGACAGAAAGAAAGAATAGGATCAAGAACCAAAAAGAAAGACGGAAACAAACCTTGTATAGGGTGGCTGGTTGGTAGATCAGGGATGACGGGGATCCAATGGCGTTCTTGTGTCGTTGCTAGTACTCTTTAGCAAAGGGCGACCAGTTCACAATTCGATACCTGTGTACGTCTATTGATGATGAGGGCGGTTGCCTAAGAGATGGGCCCGTTGCTGGTGAAGGTTCTATAAGTAAAAAAAGAAGTACAAGGGGGGGACCGGTCGCGCGTCACGATAAATTTGCTGGTGCGCCACGCGTTTTAATAATTTCCCAATTAGGACATAATTGATGCGGCTCACAAAAGGGGCTTCCATCACATGGGTTTGCCAGACAATGTCCAGATGGGCCTTTGTCAGCAGTCTACAGATCCAGTTGACACTGTACTAGGGAATAGTTGCCTTTTGGTGCAGGAAACAGGCCTGGATTAATCCTGTAGGCATATGCGCAAAATGATATGAAATTCCGTAATCCCGCACAAGTCATGATCCTGCATGCTTTGGTTCCATCTGGTCTCAACCTTCATTGTGTTCCTAGGGTGACTGCTGACTGAGTAAAGACAGGTCTAACAACACCAATGTATAACACCAACTGATAACATCAATTGATAACATCAATTGATAATAAACTCATACTTATTCATAACACTAACTGGGTCAGTTTTCTCTCAATTCAGTTACACTGACCCCCTGTATTAATTAATTACTCTGTGCTCCGGTCTGTGAATAATTTACTAATCTCATCAGAGCTTTGCAGCAGCCGCAACTTATCTCCGCACCGGGTCAGCCGGTGGTCACAAACACACCGACAACATTGCTCAAACATCCATCATTATCAACATAAATGTCAGAACAAGACGTACTCAACCACCTGCTGGAGGTCCGTACCCAGCTACAGGCTCTAAAGAAGGACCGCTCAAAGTACTTAAAGTCATCTGACCTGGAAAGGCTACGGGAAGGCCTCGGCAACGACATAGATGTGATAGTCAACCTGCCAGAGAGATCACAAAAGCTGGAGGCGGTCATGGAAGATGTGTTCCAACTGGTGTCGCTGGCTCTGTTAACAGTTGGCCACACTCGATCTCCGGCCTCCACGTATGCGTCTCTGTCTACTCTGCACCGCATTCTCGAGCATTTGGCCGAGTCGTCCACCATTACTGAAGAAGATGTGGCGCCCATCCATAGTCGGTTGGAAGAAATTCGTAGAATTGTAGATGCAGAGCAGCCCGAAGACACTGGAGCCAGACCATCCACCGTAAAGCTGTTCAAGCAGAAGCTGGAAAAGTGTCAGAACCTTCTCAACAGCGTGGAGGCGTCCATGGCAAAGGTGTCGGAGGGCCTCAAGCCCACTCTGCGTAAAGTAGTGCTGCTGCGACGAGAAATCATGTCTGCCGGATCCAAGGTGGGCTTTTCGGCCAGGTCTCTCAAGCCCCTTCAAGACCAGTTGGCAAAATTTGAGGCCATGCGTAACCAAGACGGACTGTTTGTAGACGACAAGGGTGTCCCATACCCTGACGGCCAAGCTCAGATCAACGGAGTAATGGAAAAGTGCCACAACCTGCTTGCCGAGTTCACGGCTCAGCATGACTTTGTGGATCCGTCCCTCAAGCCTATATTCACACGATTGGCGGAAATGAAGACCCAGCTCGAGAACCTGCTGGTCACTCACCGATGGACCCTCCGGGAGACTGACCTGTACGGGTACCAGCGACAATTACAGGAAATTGACGATCTGAGAGTCAATGGAGTGTTTGTGTCTTCCGAAAAGCTCCAGGGACCTTCGTCAGAGCCTCCGTCTGGAGTCAACACGCCCACTGGACCGCCATCCGAGGGTGCGGGCACTCCCATGAGCACTGCCAGCAACGCTTCGTCGTCCATTCCTCGCGGCCAGACAATTCTGCTCTACCTGCTGCGACGGTGTTACGCCATTATTTACAAGCTGCTGGAGTCGTCCGAGCCCGTGTCCGAGGCGCTGACCCCGATCCATAACCAATTGAACACGGTGCGAAGGTGCCTGTTAGAGGTCAAGCGCATGGGCGGAGTGTCTGAAGTGCGAGAGCTGTACCCATACCAGATGAAGCTGGCGTCCATTGACGCGCTGCGAGTGGATGGCAAATTCATGGTCGGCGATTCCATTCCTGAGGGCCAGGGCATGCTCAACGCCCTGCTGGCGGAATGCTTTGATATCTGCCACGAACTCAAGGTGGAACTAAACGACCGGGACGAGGATAACGACTAATACCTTTTTATTATAATACGAATACAGTCTGACACATTTATACGTTTTATATCTCCCTTTCCTTTCATACTTCTATACATCTGTAGTTGATCTCATCGCTCCAGTGCTTATGTACGTTTATGTATTTCTATACATTTGTAGTTGTTATCGCGATGATTTGATTTGCCCCGTCGTCGGCCATAGTTGCCCGAACTAGGTTATGACTCTATGACTCTAACGCGGCTGGCTGAAAAATTATAAGACCCCGGGGTTGTTCGAAACCAAGGAAAGTTCATCAAAAATGTGCGGAATCTGCTGTGTGTTCCGTTTCCCAGAGGTGGAAAAGTTCAAGCCTGAAGCGCTTCAGCTCACCAAGCGCATTCGTCACCGAGGCCCCGATTGGTCGGGTAACTTTATTGCAAACACCACCCTGCTGGCCCATGAGCGTCTGGCTATTGTCGGTCTGGACACTGGTGCGCAGCCCATCACCACCGAGGACAAGAAGTTTGCCCTGGCGGTCAATGGAGAGATTTACAACCACCAGCTGATCCGAGAGCAGTTCCCTGACTTTAAATTCCAGACTCACTCCGACTGTGAGGTGGTGATCCCTCTGTACCAGAAGTATGGCATTGACTGCGCAAAGTACCTGGACGGATTCTTTGGATTTGCCCTGTACGACGTGGAGAAGGACCGCATCGTGGCCGCTCGTGACCCTATCGGAATCACCACCCTGTACATGGGCAAGTCGTCCAAGCTCCCTGGCACTGTCTTCTTTGCCTCGGAGCTCAAGTGTCTGACCGACCACTGCGACTCCATCACCGCCTTCCCTCCCGGACACGTGTATGACTCCGAGAGTGACCAGATCACCCGTTACTACACCCCCAACTGGATTGACCCGGAGATTGTGCCTACCAAGGAGGCTGATCTGGACGTGATCCGCACTACTCTGGAGAAGGCGGTGCGAAAGCGACTCATGTCCGAGGTCCCCTACGGAGTGCTGCTGTCGGGAGGTCTGGACTCGTCTCTGATCGCCTCAATTGCCGCTCGAGAGACCCGTGCTGCTGCTGCTGAGGACCCCGTCAACCACCACCTGGCTGGTGTGGACGCTCAGGGTAAGCTTGTCAACACCTCTGGCTCGCGATTGCACTCGTTTGCCATTGGTCTGCCCGGAGCCCCCGACTTGGTGGCCGCTCAGAAGGTTGCTGAGCACATTGGAACCATTCATCACAATCACAACTTCACCGTCCAGGAGGGTCTGGACGCTCTGAGAGACGTTATTTACCACCTTGAGACTTTTGATGTCACCACCATCCGTGCGTCCACCCCAATGTTCTTGCTGTCCCGAAAGATCAAGGCCCAGGGTATCAAGATGGTCTTGTCTGGAGAGGGATCCGACGAGATCTTCGGAGGTTACCTGTACTTTGGCGCTGCTCCCTCGCCCAAGGACTTCCACCAGGAGTGTGTGAGCCGAGTCAAGAACCTCCACTATGCTGACTGTCTGCGTGCTAACAAGTCCACCATGGCCTGGGGTCTGGAGGCTCGAGTGCCCTTCCTGGACCAGGAGTTCCTCGACGTGGCCATGAACACTCGCCCCGAGGACAAGGTGATTGACACTGAGAAGGGACGAATTGAAAAGTACATTCTGCGAAAGGCATTCGACAGCGGAGACTACCTGCCCAAGGAGATTCTGTGGCGCCAGAAGGAGCAGTTCTCTGACGGTGTCGGATACTCGTGGATCGATGGACTCAAGGACGCTGCTGAGGAGGCCGTGTCCGACGAGCAGTTTGCTAACCCCAAGCCTGAGTGGGGAGACGATATCCCTACCACCAAGGAGGCTTACTGGTACAGATGCATGTTTGATGAGCTCTTCCCCCAGAAGGCTGCTGCCTCTACTGTCATGCGATGGATCCCCAAGGCCGACTGGGGATGCCACGCCGACCCCAGTGGTCGTTACGTCAAGAGCCATTCCGCTGCTGTCAAGTACTAGTGTTCTACGTTGATGTTTAGTTGTTTTCTTCTTTGATAAAAGCTAGGCCTGTATATACATACGATACAGTTTTTTTATAGTGCTCCCCCTCAATCAATCGATCAATTTCGATATTTATAGTCTATGTACTTCTAGGAGGTCTAACGAGCTACAAGCTGGTTTCATTGGCCTGACTAACAGGCAGAACATAATCTGTGGGTGTCAAAGTTTGGCTCCCCCTCAATCAATCAATGAATTTCGATATTTATAGTCCTATGTACTTCCAGGAGTACTCAGAAGGACTAGGTCACTGGATCTAACTAGCTACAAGCTTGTTTCGTTGGCCTGACTAGCAGGCAGAACATAATCTCTTGGTGTCGGATTTGGCTCCCCCTGACTGATGCCCCATTTCATGAATATATAACCAGACCTTATACGGTCTCTCTGCTGCCATTTGTCTGCTTGTGTGCCACCATGACGGAGGTTCTAGATAAGCAAACTGATGCTATGGTAACTCTAAAGTTGATTCGTATTCTCGAGGTTCATAAACGTCTGAAGGACGACCTATCCCGCAAACGCATGTTCGCCTCCAGCGCCTGTCTAGAGTAAGTCGCAACTCGCAACGCTATTGTGTCGACAATATACTAACTAGAATACTAAAGTACACTCAGAAAACCAGAGACTACTGCATTCCTCAACTCTGGGGGTATCTGGACGACGAGGCCAGCATCGAGGACCGGCATGATACCTGTTGCGTAATTTCATAGACCATACTCCATGGACAAGTCTATACATCCAATGACATCCAATGATACATTCAATGATACATTCAATAGGCATCCACATGACTTTGTTACACGTTATTTACATTGATCAATCATGATCATGACATTGTCAGATCCCATCGGTCGTACAGCTTTCGTCCGTAGTATGCGCAGTTGATAACGCCTAGAACGGTTACGGCCATGGGAATGGCCTTTTGCGTTCTCAGTGCTCTTTCAAGTCCCATACCAGTGACAGCAGTGGAAGTTCCCAAGCCTACCATCAAACCCTGGTTGGCCTGTTCGTTCTTTTTGGTCAGGTATCCCCCGAGTCCATACAGTCCTGCTATCGACAGCCCTTTTACAGCGGGAGAAGGGCCCTTTGCCAGGCTAGTTAGTAACAGCAACAATATCCACTCATACACAGTACTCACACTGATGCGCCTATGCCGCCAGCAGAAAAGATCGCGGCCATTCCATACGCCGGATCATCTCCTACACCTCTGATATCCATGTCAGCCGTGAAACTGTCGCATCACAACTTTTCACATCTTAAGCTGTGCGAGGTTGGGGATGTTATAATACACGTACTCAATTGATATTGCTCAGATACACGTAGTAATTGATATTGCTCATAATAAATGTATAATACATGTACTCAATATATATTGCTCATGCCATGGTATGCCATTGTATGTTAGTCTATAGGTTGCTATCGAGGACGATTGCGTCGCCGAATCCCCAGACTGCTCGGATGGCGTCCCAGATGTACTTTACATAGATAATCTCCATGCCAGTCTCCTCAATGAACTTGCATTCGTCACGCACAACCTTGGACAGGTGGAACGGGAGAAGCACTCGCTTGATTCCGGCCATGTGTGCACCGAGAAGCTTCTCGCGAACTCCTCCTACGGGCAAAATCTTGCCTCGGAGGGTCATTTCTCCGGTCATGGCAATGTCGCCAGGAATTGTTCGATCGCAGAGCAGAGAAACAAGAGCCATTGTCATTGCCATGCCCGCACTAGGTCCATCCTTGGGGATAGCTCCCGCAGGGGCATGGATGTGAATGTCATACTGGGTAAACACCTTGTCGTCAATTCCTAGCTGAGACGCATTGGCGCGGACCCACGATAAGGCAATTTGGCCAGACTCTGAAATCACATCGCCCAGCTTACCGGTCATCTTGAGATTGCCTCCTTTGCCTTTCATCTTGGTAGCCTCAAACGTCAAAAGCCCACCGTTGCCGGTGCCCATGTAAGCTAGACCGTTGACGACTCCAGTAGCCTGGCGCCTGTGAATGACTCCATTCTTGTCAGCGTACTCATCAACCTCATCGTTCACAACATCGTCATGATACTTTTCAAGTCCCAAGTACTTTTCCAGCTCGCTCTCCTTGACAATGACCTTTCCATGAGCCTTCTTCTTTGACTGAAGCTGTTCCACGGCCTTGCCTCGGATCAAGGTGGCCACCTGTCGCTCCAATTCTCGAACGCCGGCCTCTCTAGTGTACTTTGTAGCAATAGTGTGCAAGACCTTGTCAGGGACCTCCATTGTTCCGGGCTCGACCCCATTAGATCGGATTTGCTTGGGGATCAAGTATCTTTGGGCAATGTGCTGCTTCTCCATGTAAGTGTACCCGTCAATGCGAATGGTCTCCATACGGTCCAAAAGAGGGCCTGGAATAGTGTCTGTGGAATTTGCAGTTGCGATGAAAAGAGTCTTTGACAAGTCAACAGGGAAATTGATATAATGATCGTTGAATGAATAATTCTGCTCGGGGTCCAAGACCTCCAACATGGCTGCAGATGGGTCTCCGTGGAAGTTGTTTCCCTGGCCAATCTTGTCAATCTCATCCAATACCATGACAGGGTTGACCACACCCACCTTACGGAGACCCTGAACCAACAGGCCAGGCATGGCTCCTACATAGGTTCGACGGTGACCCCGAATTTCGGCCTCGTCTCGCACACCTCCTAAGGAGATTCGATGGAGCTTTCTGTCCAGCGCTCGAGCAACACTCTTGGCCAAACTAGTCTTACCTACTCCTGGAGGTCCAACCAGCAGCAAAATTGGAGCCTTGTCCTCAATAGTGCTCTTTGGGTCACGCTTGACCTGCTCCTGGCGAAGATACATGACTGCTAGGTATTCTACCAGACGCTTCTTGACCTTCTCAAGGCCATAATGCTCAGCATCTAGAATCTCTCGGGCACTCTCGATCTTTTCCCGAGTGATGGCCTCTGTTTCCTGTGTGGACCATGGAATCTCGGAGATGGTCTCCAGGTAAGTGCGACAGACCTGGTACTCTGCCTGAGATGGATGCATGCGTTTCAACCGCTTGAGTTCGCGGTTAACAACTCGTCGAGCGTCGTCGGTCAAATCCAGCTCCTCCAGTTTCTGTTCTAGCTCAGCAACCTCGTTGTCCTCGCTGTCTCCATCGGACGAAGGCGACACGGACGACGATTGAGAAGGTCTCTTGACAACAGCCTTTCTCATTGACTCGGTCTGAGCCTGAACCATTTCTGTGATCAAATCCAAACGCTTGTCGACATCGGTAGTAGCAAGAATCTTAAGCTTTGAGTCAAAGTCCAACGGCAGAACCGACGCCAGGATATCAGCAAGCTTTCCAGGAGAGTTAACAGTGGATGCAGCAGTAGCGGACACAAACTTGCGCATTACAGCAGCGCCATCGGCTCCAGAAAGGTCAAGCAATCGCTTGACGAGGCCCTTGAGCTTGTCGAGCTTGAGCTCAACCCTATTCCGGCTTTCTGACGAAACAGAGTCCTTGACTTTCTCTACGTTGGCAGTATCCAAGCCGGTTTCAGACTGCTGAACCGACAGAATCTTGGCCCGATACAAACCCTCTAACAAGACCGATTCCTGTCGAGGAATAGCCAGTCGATTCGCCACAGTTCCGAACGCGCTTAAAGACCCATTCTCCAGCTTTGGCACTACCAGGATCTTGTCGTCAGTCTTTTTGGAATCTAATGCTTCCGCAGACAGGCGAACAATGGACCCTGGGAACAGGATTGTCTGAGGGATTGCCAAAACTTGTACTTTCATGGTACCTGGCACAAGTGGAGGACAATTAGTAAAGTGGTCAGTGTAATCAGTAGTGAGTTAGTTGGATCGCGACAGTCAGTTGTGGCAATCTAGCAATAACAAGCTCAGCGAGTACGAACTCCGGAATCTAAATATGAAATAACGCCACTGGATCCGGACGTAAACAGTAGAACAATAGTCAAGTGCAGAAGATGGTGGAAGCAGTGAGATGACCAGATGTAACTTCCCCAGGCGGGGAACCGATGCGATAAGCCGAGGAGACTGTGACAGGCACCTGTCGGTCACGTGGTGTACCCGGGATAGTGAAGGAGGATCGTAAGATCCGACTGAAGTACAGTAGTAGAGCAGTACGGTTGCGGAATGGCAGTGGTACGAAGGATGGGATTGGTAAGGATAGATTGTGACTGTGTGTGTTGGTCCTTTGTGACGTTTGGCTGGGGTGATTGTTCGAGCTGGCTCGGGGCTGGTCCGAAGGCGGGGTTGATGACGCCGAAGTAGCAACTGTTCTACTCAAATGGGTCGGATTTCAGGCTAGGTTCTTGTCGTAATTGTGTACTGAATCAAATGAGTACAAATAGCTGGCTGGTCTGGATGAGGGTAGTATAGCTCGGCAGTTGTTCATCTGGTTCCGTTGTACTGCATGATCAAGGAGCAAGGTGCTTCAGATTATTCCTTCATAGACTCAGAGCTTAAATATAGTGATAAGTGTATGATTGATAGAATTGCAATAGGTATAATGTAGTCATTTGAGCTTTCTAGCATTTAAAGCGGTACAGATTTCGAAGATAATCTGCACGGTGGGTTCAGGGACTCCAATTGGAATTCCCGTAGAGAAATCTGATGGATCGGCTCATACATGCTGTTGAGGTTAGGATACTGTATATTGCCACCTAAACTTACTTTACGGTCTGGCAGTGATTAGAGCTGTAGGAAGAGACGGATCCGTCAGTCCAATTATGTGTCTGATAAAGGCTGCAAAGAAAATGGGGAAATGAGACCTATTTTGGGGACGAGATACGATAGGGTAGTTGAACTGGTCTTCCTGTGGAGGTTAAACATTCTTTTTGAGCGACAGTAAGTATACAGGAATTGACCTCCCTGGAATCTGCCGGAGCAAAGCTAGGCTTGCAGGTTCTCATTATTGACCGTTGCCCACCCCATGGTTAAATTGAATAGGGCACTTGACATATATGGCCATTCAAGAACAGAAAAATGTGCTTTTTAGCGCAACACTTCTGCTTATTGTTTCCTTTTCAACTGCCACTTTATTTTCTAGTGGATATATGTATCTGTTAATTGTATCCATCCATCGAAGCTCAGGGGCGCCGCACACCATGACTACTTGCCAGGGATATAATGTATTCCTTCAGTTTCCGCGTTGCTCGTTTGGATATGCAACAATTTCCAAACTGGTTGAAGCTCACGTTCTGTAACAGAAGCCTTCCAAACTCTTTTTTATCAAACATAGTGTTATTCGAGCTGCGAATTTCCTGGCAGGATTCTTCCAGGTCTCTGGTGCTTACAAAGTTTAGTTCCAGTTGGCCGATATGGGTATGCTCTATGAAGTGACGCACCGTGCTCCTGTCACCTGCTTTGGGCTCGCCAATGAACGTGTATCGAAAGTTTCTTAGTCCAGTATAAAATTCGGGCAGTATTGTACCACCGCTTTCAAATAGTTCCAGCGTTTCCAATCCAGGAGGAAGACCATCATGAGCCTCTGTATTTAAAACAACAAATAGAGACAAGACATTTAGATGTTGGCAGTTGCGTAATGATCGCAGAATCTCACAAGTGTTAACTATCAGTGGATCTCTTATGTTCAACCTTTTCAAATAGGGAGGAAATCCCCTCGGAAACTGCAAGCAAAGAAACTTCCCTGGGACCATACGTTCGAAAAGGTGGAATATGTGCCGATTAGTGATAGCTCCCCGAGGTAAGTTTTCCAATGCTTGGGGTGGTGAATAAAAATCCATGATGTGAGCACCAATATTTACCGAGTCTGTAATTCCCCAAAGTTCTTCAATACATTTTGGCCACTGTTCAATCATTCTTCTCTCCGAAGAATGAGACATGTTATCATGAAGCCAGCTTGTCCAATCTGCAGGTCGTGATGATACTGACCTTGTGTCCAAGCTAAAAGCAAAAATCTCTAGCTCTACCTCAACGTGAATATTAGCGGGAATACAGTTCACAGCAGAAGTAGTCAATGTATTCATCCCCACATGAGTTTTGCCTGAAAATAAATCGAACCCATCGAGGTTGTGTAGTAGCTTTATGCTCCTGAGCGCTGGCATATGCCTTTCTATACGCCTCAGGAGACTTTCATACGCTTTTATTTTTCTTGGTGGAATACAGTCTTCATAGTATTCATAAAGAAGCGACATTTTGACTGTAACATGCCGTATGTGGGCGTCAATGGGGCACAATTGTGCATCCATTAGACCTGAAGTAACCGACTTAACGGAACGATTTTTGTAGAATCTGATGAGATGACAGTCATGCGAATCTGCATTAGGGAGGGCGGAAGCAAATATCGATGACAGTAAGAGCGAGGAGAAAATAACGTCAAACCGATGACATACCAATCGAAGCCGAATGCTTTCATTAAACGAGTTAACGGACGTAACGTAGCCTAATATCATCTGGAGTATTTCATCAGGTAACATATTGAAGAGGCATGTTTTAGATCGCGTTCTACTTGCTGGACCAGTCATGATGCAAAGGTTGCCGTGAGTCTAGAAAGGATGATAACTCGATAAAACTGCGATGACTCTGAAGTTTATTTTTACCTAAGCAGGCCATCCCCAAGAGTGTATTTATTTGCAAGTTAGGTTTGCCTTATATACCTCGAAGGCTGTGTCATCATTTCCCTATCGTTATGAGGAAGTTGCTTCTATTTCAACCCTCTACAGAAGTATCAAGGTCAGCCTGGGATGCTGTTGAATGGGCACCAATGGGTGGCGGGCCGGGCAACCTGAAATTTGCGGAGCATACGTGGTCTGGTCATTAGATGTAGTTTTCAACTTACTCCTTTTCATACAGGTCGGGCCCATTGCCGTCGATAGGTCGGGCCACGGCAGACAATGTCAACCGTGTATTGGAGCAAGGACAGCGCCGTCATTGTTCGGTTTTCTGCATGGACTCAAAGCTTTATATGAAGATAAGTATACTGTAAATAAATGATAATAGGTAGAATATGGCCGTTTAGGTTTAGGAACTTATCGGCGTGCAAAATAGCATATTGCGCCTAGTACCCACGGGCACTGGGCCTCCTGTGGAAGCTTTCGTTCTACCAATTTATACTTCCAAGACTTAGGATACTGTATGTCAACTTGGGCTTGCTTTAAGACTATGGATAGCAATTGGGTAGCAATTGCATGACCTGTCATAAAGCTTATCGTGGACGATCCTTTCCGTACTAGCATGCGGCGCCCCTGTGTACTTCTTGCCTTTGATTGATACCATCTTTAGACTTTTGAAAATAGAAATGCAGTGGAATAACAGGCAACAATCCACTTCTGCAACGAGCGACGAAGAGGCGGAAGATTTGGCTTGCGACCTGTCAAGCCCCTACTTTTCGTTTCACGTATACTTACCGGCAAGGCGAAAAGAACAAGGTAGAGTTGAGAAACTGGCTTGAGAAAGTACTACCAGTTGCGTATCAACGGACCCGGTTTCGAAACCAAGAAATCATTATCCATAATGGTGCCATCGTTGAAGATGTCATTGATGGTATCCTCGTCAGTCATGTTCGGGTAACTCGAATGCGTACTATTTGTCGGTCTTGGTGACACCTACATGGTCACTCTAGTGTCCAATCTTCATGACAGTGGACGTGGAGTTGGAGATATTGCATCACGAACTGTCATTGATGATGTCGGTAAATACCTGTGGAAATTGCGTGGTAGTGACCCAGAAATCCAGTCATTTTTTAGAGCTTCCGATGATGTATACACACTGATATATAACATTGGACGAGCAGGAAATCTGATCCATTGCAATCATGTTAACAAATTACATGATGTAGTGGAGGATGTTACGGGGCACCCAGCTTCCCGCGTTGTAGACAAACTGTGCAGGAGGTCCATGTTCGGCAAAGGGCCAGATATGTCCTACTTTCCGGGATACATGGCAACTCTACGACAAATGCAGGGACTGGACATATTCCCCACGTTTCTTGGAGAGGTTCACTACATGGACTCTGCCATGAAAGGAATGTTTCATTGTGCATTGCAGATGGATGGGAGCGATTTTCAATCCGAGTACGCTCTGGGTGTGGAGATCAAAGTCGACAAGCGCACCAATCATTTGAGAGAGGTGCATATTCTGGCTTATAATTGTACTCTCGAGGAGATGTTGAGAATTTCTCGCAAGGACGACCTGGACAAGGAGCAGAGGGCTGCAGTTTTGCAAACGGCCCTGATAAAGGCTCAGCGTGCTCGCGCAGATATTCAGTGCTTAATTGACCTTGTTATAAATCCACCTCGGTCAGTTGAACATCTCCAAGAACATGCAGACAGGTTCCGTGACAGGTCGCATGAATACTGGAGAGATGCCTTGGGTAGCTTCTCATACAGGCCCTTTGAAGCCGATGATCATTTCCGGTACATGATTTTACGCCTGGTAAAAAGATATTCAGTTATTCCCACGTTCAGGGACGACTTAAATTCCAATCAATCCTACTATGAAGAGAAAATTAAAAAGATTCAGCAGGACCTAAAAAAATTTGGAAATATGGATGTAGACCGGGCCCCTCTAACTACAAAGGCCATCCTCGCCAACCGTGCGACGTTTGTACTTTGTGATTCTGGCAGGGAAATATCTGTGCAAAAGTTTGTTGCTGGGCGTAAAGTGGATGAAATTGAATGGCATATTCCAATACAAGCGTTTATGGGAATAGTTACGGCCCACGCTCGCACTGGGGCCTGCACCACTTTAGACCGGCAGGCTATAGAGGATGTCTTTGATAACATGGAACACACAGTAATAAATGTGCCGTCTGAAATAGGTCCGCTTCAAATTGGTCAAGAAATGATCATTCCTGAATTATTCGGCAAGTTTGCACGCCAGCGATTTCCGGGGCATACCGAAAGGACTGCCGGGAAAGAGCTGCAGCGGGAATTCGAAAGGAACCATGGAGTGATAGACGTCAACGAGATTGAGCTCAAATATCTTACTGACAATGCGCGGTCGACAATTTCTGGCGAGGACACACTGGGTACAATTGGCGTATCCAGGGGCAGAGTGGCTCAAAAACGGAGAAGCAGCAACAGTGCCAAGGGCAGGTCTGGTCGCAAGCTATCGAGGAAGTGAATCAGGATCTAGCGCTGGTCGCTAGTGTTGTCATCTTTATTTTTATTCTCTATTCTTTATGCTTCACTCTTTGTTTAACATTGCATGTATTTAAATGGTCTAACTATTATCATACTCTAGGTTCAAACGTCATGTAGTAGCTGATCAAATTCAGGTCATGAGATTACTCAGCAGCATCTGTTCATACCATTCATTTTTCAGTTGTCGTCCGTCAAAGATACCTGGACTTATCCCGGTTCCCCTGGGATTATCCCGGTTCCCTGGGGTTATCTGGGGTTATCGGATATATACCGGCGGAAAAATGCCGGCGCAGGCACCTGCATGAACCCTGAAAAACGTGCAATGCAAGGGTTGGTCAGCAAACGCCGGCTCGAGCGGAGCCAACTGAAGGTGCTATGGATCTATTATATCTGTTATATCTGTTATATCTTTCAACTCTACTAGATCTAGTAGATGGTAGATGGCAGATGGCAGGTGCTATTGTGTATGGTGAATTTGGTAATTTTTGGTAATTTCTATTCATTAATCATAAATATACCCATAACCTGTTTGTAAACTGTTGAGGTTGTAGAATGTTCGTTTCGTGCCTAGTTCTTTAGTTCTTCTTGGCTGGTCGAGAGGCCTCAGTGTACAAGGGAGGACTCAGCTCGTACGCGTTACCAGAACCAGCTCGAGGACGAGGGTTTGGAATGGACAGAGGAGCAGCGGAATCGACCACGGCCTGCTCCTCCTTGTCAGCGCGGTTAATTGATCCGGTCAGAGGCAAAAAGTTTCGGGGCATTTTGTGTGTTTAGTAAAGTGTAGTGCAAAGTGTAAAAGTGAAAAGATGCAATGGACAATTGTGGGCTTTATATATTCCCTCTCGGCGCAGTCACGGGCGATCCACTGGCGGTGACTTTACGTTGCCGTTTGGGGAATATCTTCCCCACACATGACTCGTCTGGAGGCGTAGCCGACGATAACCGGCTAACCGACATCACGCAACCGGTACAAGGGAATGAAGGAAATCAAGGCAACGAAGGCAGCATCTAGCTGTGTTGATGTTACTGGCCTATGGCATGCTGTGGATGTTGAGTCGCAAGTTGTTATCTGTGTTGTGTGACTGCTATCTATGTGTTGTGATTGTTATCTATGTTTGTGTGAGTTTGTGTGAGGTGACGTATGGCATCGTGTCCGGAACGCCCGAGACGCAAAAACCCCGGACTTTTCTCGTACCAAAAGCCGTTGTTATCGTTGCTCATTGCCTACCTCATTGCATCGCAAATCTACAGGGATGCTCCTAATAATTTTCGTCTACTGTGCCTGTGAACGAGAGGGGAAAGGGTCCTTGTTGGACAGCACCACCGTCCGGCGCTCGTGGGAAATGTAGCCCTTAATCTTGCCGGAACTAATAAGAGTAGCAATGATGCCTTCGATTTCGTCCATGCGATCTTGCTGTTGGTGACTCTTGTCTTCGTTTTCGTTTTCTTGGTCTTGGTGGTGGTCCTGTGCAGTCCAGAATCCGGAAAGGGTGAACAGGTCTCGTAGCAATGCAACTGATAGTCTAGTAGTACTGGTTTGGTCGTGGGTCCATTGGATGAGATTGTACGCGGTGCGGAGCTTTAGGCGCTCCATTGTCAGGTATACATACTTTTTGACCAGCACCGTCCGTCGCTCCTCCACGGCATCGTCAAACCGCTTAAAGTGGCCCTGTTTGTGTGCACACAAAATGTCCCTGTACAGCGCTGCCAGGCGGGGGAACTTTTTCCACACCTGCTTGGACACTCCATACCCCTTTAATGCCTTGATGGGCACTAGGTAGAGCAGAATTTGTTCCTGGTTCTTGTGGGCCTTTTTGTGGCACAATTCCAGGGCTCGCTCTAGCTTTTCCTCGGCCACTAAATAGTCCTCGTCCATAAACATGAGCACTCCCCAGTAGTACAAATAGGTCACTTGATGGCTCTTTGGATATTCCTCTAAAGGAGGTAGGTCCTTTGTCATGGACTGCAGCACCTTGAGAGCGCTCTTGGCTAGCGGTCTCTTGTCGAGCCTAAAGTAAATCTTGAACAATTCGCCTACAAAGTAATAAGTCCCCCACTTTTTGCTGGTGTCCATAGCTGGATTTCGGTCATTCAGGCACAGCGTAAACGCTCGGTTGATAGTACGGGTCGCTGCCTCCAGATTGTCGCTCGTGTTCTGGGCACTCTTGTCCGCCAGTACAGACAGGTGACGGAGCTCTTTAGCGACCGTGTATAGAACTGGCAGTATCCAATTGTCCGTCTTTTCTGCAGCACGGTTGGTCGACATTAGCAGCGCATTCTGCGCAGCGTACGCTTCCTTGAGGTCTTGCTTAATCACCACCTGTACTGCTACCAGCCAGTGTGCGACTGCAATCTCCGCCCACTGGGGGTCCTTGATCTTGGACCCCAGGGTCTGCGTTACCATGGCGGCGTTGGTAGAATGGGCAAACTCGCTCAAGTCTGCATGAGTTATGGACAGGAGCTTTGCTGCCGCAGTCCCATCTTGACGGGTCACTGCTTGGTTCAGCTGTGAAGCAAAGTTCATCTCAACTGACAGTCTCAACTGGACAATGATGAACCATTCTTCATATTTCATTCGGTAGCCTATTATTCTACTCTGTCCACGAACGTCGACTGCTGTCTGTTTACAGTCAGTCTACTCTTTACTGTCTAATCTTACTCTTCTCCTACGCTAATACTAATAGCTATGATGCTAAACTAGGTTCAGTTTATTGTTTGTTCTGTTGTATGTTCCGGATTGTCTCAATTCTTGTAATTGATCGTTCATGTCACGTGCTCCTCAATCGATACCTGCTATATAACTACCGTATACCATTCGACATGGCCTAAGAAGTCGCACTACATTCCAAAAAAATTCCCAGTAATATTTCCCAATAATCATTATCATATATATACTTTATCGTATTATCCTTGATTTGGTTCTTGATTTGTCCTTGAAACTTTGTCTTTTCATATTTTCATCTTTCCAGTCAGGGGCTTATCTTATCTACTGCCTCGAGCCGTGCCGAAAGACCGATTCAATGGCGGATGTATTGTATAAATAAATAGTTCAACTGCTGCAAGAACACTGAATTCCCTTCTGAGTTTTGGCAGGAGGACTGGTGTATCTCTTTTCCAAGTCCGCATCACCACCCCAGCTGTCTTGGAATGGGTGGAGCGACATGTTCTGAACAGTCTTGTAGAGATCAAACGAGCCCTTGGTGGTGGCCTCCTGAATGACCTCATCCAAAAGCCAAGTTCGCAGAGTGAACTTTGGGTTGACCGAGTTCATAAGCTTGCCACGGTCTTCCTCAGAAGTGCCCTCTGACTCAAGTCGAGGCTTGTATGTTTCTTGAATCCACTTTGTCACTGCCTCGGCAGCTTCTTCGGCAGTCTTGGAAACTACAAATCCACGGTCCGAGTCAATGAGCTCGGCAAAATCCTTCTTGGAAAGGTCTACATTGCTCAAGTTGCGGAAAAACACATTGTAGTCGAGCTCACAGTCCTGGAGGGTGTCCAGCAAAGGAGTGAAAATGTCATCATTGTCGCTATCACGCTCCTCCTTGAGTCCTAACCGAGCCCTCATGAGCTTTGTGTACTGGTTCATGAATGCCTCTTTGAACACGTCGTGCTGAGACTCGATAAACTCCTCGGCACGCTTGATCACCCCCTGGACCTGGTCTTGCTGGAGCCCGTCCTTGATAAACGTTTCATCGTCTACAAGGTCTCCGGCTCCCAACAACTCTCCCAAGTCCTCGCCCAATCGCAGCAGGTTCCACCAAAGGGCCGAGGGCTGGTTCTTGAACGAATACCGCAACAAGCCGTCGTCGTGATTAGGCGTGTACGCAGCATCAAACGTGTCCATGAACGAAAAGGGGCCAAAATCAATCGACAGTCCAAGAATAGACGTGTTGTCAGTGTTGAGCACCCCGTTCATGAATCCGTACGCCTGCCAGTATCCCAGGGCGATTGCGTTTCGAGTCACAATCTCCCGGTACAGCTGCTGGTACCTATCCTTTGCGTTTACGTCTAGTTTAAACACTTCAGAAATGCAGTAATCCGCTAACTTTCTCATCTCATCTCGAGCTCCTCGAGCGCGGTGGAAATCAAAAGTACCAATTCGAATCCACGATTCCGCCATTCGGCACACTACTGCACATTCTTCCATTGTATGACGTCTGGCAAATGTGCCCGGGAGCTGGACCAGTGACAGAGCTCGGGTAGTAGGAATTCCCAAAGCATTGAGATGTTCGGACACCAAAGCTTCCCGAATACTCGATCGAAGCACCGCCTTTCCGTCCGCAAATCGGGAATATGGGGTCAACCCGGCCCCCTTGAGCTGCAGCTCGTACCGCTTGCCGGTGTTTGGATTGGTGCCTTCAAACAAACTTACCACTCGGCCATCACCCAGCTGGCCGGCCCAATCGCCAAACTGCCATCCTGCGTACGCCTGAGCCCACGGGTAAATGCCCTTTTGTTCGTCTTCAATAATGTCCTGCCCGGAAAACACATTCAAAAACTCTTCAGTCTTACTTTCTTCAGGATCCAATCCAAGATCTCGCATTGCCGGCTCAGACACCGCCGCCAGCTGTACTTCCTTGCGCTTCTCGGGTCTCATCCATGTAAACGAGCCATCTACTGGGCGAGCTCGGCGAACCGTCTCCTCCGGCACCTTCTTTGCTTCCTCGATTGAGGGCACCCGGGTGTCGGGAGTGAGCCATCGAGTGAAGCTCGCTGATTTTGGTAAACTTCGTAGCGTTGTCATTGTCTAATCACTGTGCAATCCTGGTTCGTTTAAATAGTAATTGCTCTTGTGCTTAGCAATCATTCATCATCAATGGGCCGGTCGCGAACAGTCGGTCAGCCGCACTCTCTATGTGGCGACCAAACGTTCTATGGGCATCCAAACGAGAGGACAGTAGGGCAGTTAGGCACGGGGGCAGCATAGGACGTGAAAACTGAGCATGGAATGAGCGAGAAGTCGTAAGTGTGTCCTGGTTGTAGCGTTTTCCTGTGCCGCCAGTTGGAATCATTTCAGGCGTGGGCCAAGCCTCCCGCGGCTTTGTGCGGCCATTGTTGTCATCAGTTCATCACATAGACGCGACGCCAGACTCTGCTCTCCTCGCGAAAGTTGCGAAAGTTAGCAATGCTTCAGGCCCGGATGGCGCTTTTGGACGAAATTCACCATGATGCGGTGAGACTGATCGATTATTTCCTCCGGTTTCCGCCGCGGAACACAGTGGAGGACCATAACAGCACCGAAGAAAAGTTTCGACAGCGAAACAACTTGAGAGTGTTGTCTAACACCATTCTATTCGACGATGAAAATAAAACGCCAGCCCAATATATAAAACCGGAATCCTTGGAGAGCATTTTCACTCGGGACCAATGTTACAGAACCATATGTTTGCACAATTTGGCATGGTATATCAGGTGCCAGGAGAGTGGAGATCCTGCAGCTAACATTGAACTACAGTCGAGTGCTGGACAGGGGTATTTTGGTGACCCAGACAAAATTGTCCCTCTGACGCAAAATATGCAGCTTGGGGCCATACTACGAGAATGGAGGAGACTCATTGACTTGCGTATTGCAGAACTAGGTGACCAAGGGGAAACTGTGGGTTTAGCGATTAGCGCTTTACAGCAAATGGGGATGATGGCGTTCCGGGGTAGTAATATCAGTCACATGTTTAAACATCTCGCTCAATGGACAGATAATCTTGAAAGCGTCAATCCTAATGACGGCAGAGCGATCCTAGTTAAGGCTGCGGTCAGCCTGCATGACAGCACCCAGGGCAGCGTAGTAGATTTTGCACAGAAATGCTATGCAATACTCTGTTCTGATGAAATAACTCCAAATGCTCCGCAGGCTAATGCTCAGGAGACTAATGTTCGACAGACAAATGCTACGCAAACTAATGCTCAGCAGACTAATGCTCAGCAGGCAAATGCTACGCGGGCTAATGCTCAGCAGACTAATGCTCAGCGGACAAATACTCAGCAGACAACTGCTACGCGAGCTAATGCTCCTCAGACTAATGCTCAGCAGACTAATGCTCCTCAGACAAATACTCCTCAGGCAAATGCTCAGCAGGCAAATGCTCCACAGACTAATGCTCCACAGACTAATGTTCCACAGACTAATGTTCCACAGACTAATGTTCCACAGACATATGTTCCACAGGGATATCCCTATCCACCCCAAATATATGGTGCTCAGGGATATGCTCCACAAGCATATCCCCCGCAGGCAAATGTTTTCCAGCCCCAGGCAAATGTTCCCCAGGGATATGTTCCTCAGGGATATCCCCCCCAGGGCCATGTTTATCGGGCAAATGCTCCTCAGGTAAATGGCCGCCAAGGCAATGTTCCCCCGGCAAATGTCCCTCAGGCAAATACCCCCCAGGGAAATACCCCCCAGGGAAATACCCCCCAGGGAAATGGCACGGTGCCACAAAGTAATGGCCCAAAAACAACACACCGTCAGTCCCCTGAGCTGCCAAATCCAAAACGGCCCCGAACTGAATCTAATAGGACACACACACACACTCCACAAAACTCTAACCCACCTCGCTCGGTTCCTTCATCAAATGCCAATTCAACCCCTGCTTCCCGTAATACAGCAGTTCCACAACAGGCTCCTTCGGCTACTTCATCGTTTACTCGGCGAGTTGCACCAACTGCACCACATTCAGCTCCTAGACCAAAACAATCACTATACTCTACACCGCAGTCTACTCGACAGAACCAGCATGCTCCCAATTCGGCTCCTCAGCCCAACCAGCTGCCTAGACGTTCTACAGGTGCAAATCAAAAATCTGTCTCCCCTTCGGCTAGCGATGTGGAGATGGTTTCGGTAAATAGGGTTGAACAGCGAACTACAGGACGAACCACAGGACAACCGCAGCAACAGCAGCGACAGCAGGAACAGAATGGCAAACCACCTGTGCGAGCTCCAGCTCAACCACAGCCACGGGAAACGCGGACACAACCAAGTCACAAACAATCCCCGCGACACTCTCAGGGAGAAGCTCCACAGAAACCACAACCAAGGAAGCAGGAACCAACGCCAACGCGCACACGAACCAGTCAACCGCAGCCACCACAACCACGAGAGCAGGAAGGAACACCAACGCGGAAACGAACCAGTCAACCACAGCCACAGGCAGGTTATAAAGAATCTCCGCAATCTACTCAATCTACTCAATCTACGCAGGACCAAAAACAACCGCCTAAAGAGCCCCAGTTTGCCCTGTTCAAAAACTTTTCCGAAGCTAATAAACGAGTCAAGGAAAAGACGTCTGCTGTCATTCTCATTGACGAAGACACTCCCCTTGGAAACGCCCCAGATATCTCCGACGACGACGACTAATCTAATCCCATCTAATCTATTTAAACTTTTGTACTACTCTACTTGAATGTAATCGCACAATTAAATCGCAATTAGTCAATTGGTCTGCATTTGTATACCAGCTACCCTTTATTAATAATTACAAATATTCATAGCATAGTTTGTTTAGTCGACCTCCTCCATGACAGACTCGGCAGCTCCCTCAGCAGGGGCAGCAGCCTCAGTAGCAGGCTCATCCTGAGGAGCAACCTCGTCAATGTTAAGACCCAGGGAGATGAGTCGGTTGATTCGAGAGGCAAACGAGTTGGGCTCGTCCAGAGAGAATCCGGAAGTGAGCAGAGCAGTCTCGTAAAGCAGAGTGGTCAGGTCCTTGACGGTACGGTCGCTGGTTCCGTCGGCCTCAACCTTCTTCTTGAGCTCCTTGATGATGGCGGAACGAGGAGAGATCTCAAAGGTCTTCTTGGAGGCCATGTAGGCAGACATGGAGGTGTCACGGAGGGCCTGAGCCTTCATGATACGCTCCATGTTAGCGGACCAACCAAACTGGCCGGTTCGGATGGCAGCGGGAGCATCGACAAGCTTGTGGGACACCACAACCTTCTCGACCTGCTCTCCAAGCACCTCCTTGAGCTTCTTGCAAAGCTCCTCGTACTCCTTCTCCTCGGCCTCTCGCTGAGTCTTCTCCTCCTCAGTCTCCTCGAGCTCAAAGTCCTTGGTAATGTCAACCAACTTCTTGTCCTCAAACTCCTTGAGCTGGGTCATGGCGTACTCGTCAATGGGGTCCACCATGTACAGAACCTCAAAGTTCTTGGCCTTGAGAGCGTCCAGGAAGGGCGACTTCTCGACAGCCTTGACAGACTCACCGGTAATGTAATAAATATTCTTCTGGTGCTCGGGCATTCGGGTCACGTAGTCGGTGAAAGAGGTCATCTCGTCAGACGACTTGGTGGAGTAGAATCGCAGCAGCTTGGCCAGAGAGGCACGGTTCTGAGAGTCCTCGTGGATTCCAAGCTTGATGTTCTTGGAGAAGGCAGTGTAGAACTTGTCAAACTGCTCTCGGTCCTCGGCAATCTCGTTGAAGGTGTCAATGAGCTTCTTGACAATGTTCTTTCGGATCACCTTGAGAATCTTGTTCTGCTGCAGCATCTCTCGGGACAGGTTCAGGGGCAGCTCCTCAGAGTCCACAACTCCCTTGACGAATCCGAGCCACTCGGGAATGAGCTCCTCGGCGTCGTCAGTGATGAACACACGTCGCACGTACAGCTTGATGTTGGACTTCTTCTTCTTGGACTCGAACAGGTCGAAGGGAGCACGGGCAGGCACAAACAGAATGGCCTTGAACTCGAGCTGTCCCTCAACCGAGAAGTGCTTGACGGCAAGGTGGTCCTCCCAGTCGTTGGAGATGGACTTGTAGAAAGCAGCGTACTCCTCGTGAGTGATCTCCGAAGGAGGTCGGGTCCACAGAGGCTTGACCTTGTTGAGCTCTTCGTTCTCGGTCACAGTCTCCTTGACCTTCTTGGTCTTCTTCTCTTCGTCCTTCTTTTCCTCGTCCTCGTCGACCTCCTCAATCTTGGGCTTCTTGTCATCGTCGACCTTCTCCTCCTTGTCCTCCTCGGACTCAGGAACGTCCTTCTCGACCTCCTTGGTCACCACCAGCTGGATGGGGTAGGCAACAAACTCAGAGTGTCGCTTAACCACATCCTTGATGCGCTTCTCCTCCAGGTACTCGAGCTGGTCCTCCTTGAGGAACAGTCGGATGATGGTACCACGAGAAATGCGCTCGTTAGTCTCGTCCAGGGTAATGGTGAACTTTCCACCGGCGTTAGACTCCCACACGTACTGCTCGTCGTCGTTGTGCTTGGAGATGACCTGCACTCGGTCAGCGACCAGGAACAGAGAGTAGAAACCCACACCAAACTGTCCAATCATGGACATGTCAGCACCGTTAGACAGAGCCTCCATCAGGAAGGACTTGGTACCAGACTTTGCAATGGTTCCCAGGTTGTTGACCAAATCAGCCTTGGTCATACCAATACCAGAGTCTCGGATCTCAAGGACCTTAGCCTCCTTCTTGGGGGTGATTCGAATGAACAGCTCGGGCTCAGACTCGAGCTTCTTGGAGTCATTCAGAGCCTCGTATCGGATCTTGTCAATGGCATCCGAGGCGTTGGAGATGAGCTCTCGGAGGAAAATCTCCTTATTAGAGTACACAGTGTTGATGATCAAACTCATCAGCTGAGAGATCTCAGCCTGGAACTCATAAGACTCTGATTTTTCCGGCATTTTTTATTTTTGCTTGTAAACACAAAGGGAAAACTGTATGTCTATGTTTGAGGGCAGGCTGGGGTTTTTAAATATTTTTCGCCTTTCCAGCTAAAAAGATTCCAGAGCTTTCCACACCCTCGAAAGCCGTGCCAAAACCGCGCGGCTGCGTTGTTCCTTGACCTTCGATTCTCAATTTGGCTGGGGCAAGGTTGATAAAGTTGGAGGTTTGGAGTTGAACGAATAGGGAATTGAAGCGTTTTTAGACTGCGGGGTGGAAGATACGTGCGGATTGAGTACTGTAGTGAATTTATGTGGGAAATTGAGGTACCTGAAGGGATGTAGAGATAAATATACACTGCCCAGCAAACCAAATCACGTGATAAAAGTTAAACGTGACAAGAGGCACGTGCACGCCATCGTTCACTCCTCCGCCTGAAGGCATTGATGAAGACGAAATGGACGACGGTTGGGAAGCTATCTGGGAGCCTAAGGTTGGTAAATACTATTTTTACAATCGCGTAACGAAGGAGACGACATGGGACAACCCCCGGGTTCCCGAGAAAGTCCCAGAGAGGACCCCCGAGGACGAGAATGGTGATGAGAGGGATGGAAAGGGTGATAATGTTGGCAATGATAGCAAGGATGATAATGATGGTGATGGCAAGGATGAAAAGGACAATGATGATAATGATGGCAATGATGGCAATAAAGACAGTGACGGTAATGATGACAAGAATGACAAGCATGGCAAGGATACAATGTCAACTTATGAAAAGTACAAATACTACAAGGAACTAAGAGAACGTCAATTACAGGAGGAATTGGAGCACCCTTCCACCTCCACTGTAACGGCCAAAGTCCAAAGCAAGAACTTTCAAGGATTTGAAGCTCCTTTGCCTGGGGAAGAGAAGCTAAATGATTCGTACGACCCATCACACGTTGTCAATGCGCGTCTCAAAGGGCGGTCTCTGAAATCCATCCGTCAAAACGTAAAACTATCAAAGAAGCAGATTGAGCAATTCAAAAAGAGAAAGCAAGAGCGCAAGATTAAACAAGTCCAAGATTTTATGAGATGATCTAATGTGCCAATGCTGGGTTAAATTATGGAATGTTAGGCTAGGCTATAATACCTTGGATAAGCTCGAGGGCTTTATGGGCGTTGTCACGGACAATTGGGTCTTCGTCAACCTTGGCAGCCTCCAAGCGAGTTACAATGAGCTGAACAGTCTTTGCAGGAATATCTGGCACAGTGGCAGCGTCCAGGCCGTCTACCAGGGAGTAGATCATGTGCACTGCGGATCTCCTCATAATGTTCTGCTCAGTCTTTGTCTCAAAAGTAAGCACTCCAATGGCCAAATCTACACAATCAATCAGATTGGTGGACGTCAGCGACATTGGGTTGAGCTCACACACTGCTCCAATAATGCTCATGGCCGACATTCGCAGCCGGTCATCTTTCTTGTCCTTTTCTACTGTCACCACCGAGATGAGCGCCTCTACTACCATGTTGTTCATGTCACCTTTACCCTTGGCAGACCGCTGAACAATGCGTAGCAATACTTCTCCGGATCGAAGGCGGTCATCGACATCGACATCTGGGTCTAGGTAGAATCCAACCAGTACTTCCGTAACTTGCTGTCGTGCGTACACTTCAGATAGCAATTCTAGAGTTTTGACTGCATTCAAATGCACAAACGAGTCCTCGTCTTTAAGTTGGTTGATTAACACCTTTAATGCAGATTCCACCTTGATCACTGGATCTTTAGCCTGGATTAGTGTTCGTAAAAGATACAGTCCCTGGGCCCGTACTGGTACTACGGGATCCTGTAAATATGCTAGAGCCTTTCTGAGAACCTCGGCAGAGCTATCTTCGACCTTTTCTTCTTGTTGCCCTTGGCTGTCATCTGTCATCGACATGATGTCTAGCGCTGCCTCTGCTTTGTCGTGCAGGGACGGGCAATTATCTCGAATCGTCCTCAGATGAGATGACAGAGCTAGCAATTGGGTCCGGTCATCTGAGGATAATCCTGCGTCAAGAACAATTCCAGACACTAAAGAAATGCATACACCAACAATTTCCGTTTGCTCTTCATCATCATCAAGTTCATCATCGGAATCTTCCTCGTCGTGGCCCGATGCTCCATCCACGAATCGCAGGTTCACATTCTGCTGATTGTTGGAAAGGGACCCCTGTCCCAATACCGAGGTGAAATCCATGATCACAGTAGAGATCACCTGTACAATCTCCGATGGCGATTTGAAAATCTTCTCTTTATGGGTGTCTACAAGCGACTGCAGCACTTTTGCGTTAGTCAATGCCTTGAATGGATCCTCATCTTGCTCAAACATGCTCTTGGATGAGCTGCTGAGCCAGTCCTTAATGATGACTACCACCAACGAGCTTATCACACTGTCTTCAGCATTCTCAAGCAACTTGGTGAACAGTTCCACACGAGTTTCCACTTCTTGGAGAACGTCGCTCACCGTCATTTCTCCGGTGTCCATTCGGACCTCTACTCCACCTTGGGGTCCAGAACCATACACCAGACCGTCGAATGATTCCTGTAGGAGGTTTGATAGAATAAGCTTGTAGTATTTCAGTGGTTGCTCCACAGTAGCCATGGCCACCGTCAAAATCTCTGCGATAACCTGAGATTGCTTCTTGGTGCGACGAGTAAAGGCGCACAGAATCCATAGTGGAATCACGGCGCTGTCGAGCAGTCCGGAAATTATGCTGGGGCCCGGAGTCTTGACTAAGGAGATAATTGCCGCCAACGAAGAGTCCACTTGAGTCTCGTCACTAGGTCGCTGGAATGGGTCGAGAATGAGATGCATCAGATGCTGAGTTAATGAAGGAAGCGACTCAGCCAGAGAGTTGATAATATATACAGTAGCGCTTTTTAGGTCGTTTTGCCCTTTGGCATAAAGAATGCTTAATAATTGTTTGGCAATCTTATCGTTGTAAACGGAATCTTGCACTCCACGAGGAGGTTTCGATAGAACCTCGACAGCGCGATCCAAGTCTTCTAGACTCGGATTATCTTTCTCTCTGATTCCGGTGACAAACTCAATTAGACTCTTGACTCCGTTTTGTCGAGACAATGGCAGTAGAGCCAGTTGTCTAGCTAGCACGTTGCGGAGCCATTTGGGACTGTCTTTACGCAACAGAGAAGTGTAGGCACGGAACAAATCAAAAGTATCCATAGCACCCTTGATCTTTTCGTACCATTCAATTGCCTGCTTGCGATCCTCGGGGGTCCATTGAGGATGAAATGCTACATGGCACGCTGCTATTAGAAAGTCAGCGTGATAAGTTCCCAATAAAAGGAGATCGCGCACATCTCCAGGCTTGTCGAGTATTTGGACTATGCGAGATACAATAAATGTCAGTAATGTACACTTTTGCGAAGGCGATAATGGTGTCGAGGTGTCGCTAGCTGCTGACACCGGGGTCTTTGACCGCAGATGAAGAGGAATTGCAGCGTTGGAGTCCAACCCGGGGTAAATTCCTTGCAAAATAATGAATCGTAGCAATGCATTAAACGTTTTCATATCATGAAGAGAGATGTTCACCAGACTCTTCAACTCTTCAGCGTTCTTTTCGGCTGCTTGGTAAGCGCCGGCCTGAATATCCTCCAAAAGCTGCAGAGCGGTAGCGACCAGAGAAAGCCGATTTGGCTCCTCATTAGACAAGCTCAGCTTTTCAGTTAGGCTCGAAAGCTCCGGCAAGCTGTCCAACCATTGCTTTGTCTTTTCCAGACTTTGGTCTAAAGACATGTTGGCATCGGGAATCGAACCGCCACTCGAGAAAGTGAAAGTTTTGAAAAAAATAAAAAATTCCGATATCAAAACCCGATAAAAGAAAAAGAGAAAAAAAAAAAAGAGATTAGGAATAGAACATGACGGAAATTGGCACCGAGGATATCGATAACGTTCTGCTTGATGCTCGAAGTGGAGACTTGGATGCTCTAAAGGAGTATTTCCAGGCTCTCGAAGAGCAGGTTGGAGTCAAGCCATCAACCGTACTGGATCAGTTTAAGGATGAGTATTCTCACTCGACCGCTCTGCATATGGCCAGTGCTAACGGCCATGTCGAAGTGGTGGAGTATCTGCTATCAATCAATAACGACAAGAAGATAGTTAACGCTCAGAACGAGAGCGGGAACACTGCGCTGCACTGGGCATCGTACAATGGACACTTGGAGGTAGTCAAGAAGCTGTGTGATGCCGGAGCAGATCCATTTATTCACAATGAGGGAGGACATGATGTATTCTATGACGCTGAAGAGCACGAGGAGGTGATTGATTACCTTCTGTCCAAGTATTCCATCGAGCCTGAGGAAGATGATGGTCCTCAAGAACAGGAGGAAACTGGAAATGACGTTGCTGACGAAGTGAAGGATATGAACCTGACGACTAATTAACTGTATGTAGAAGAGCATTACAATACACTAAATGGAGCCAATACTGGACCAACACTGCCACTAGCGTTTACCCATATGCATTACTTCTATAGACCTAAGGACTCTCGCACCTGCTTGCGAACAATAGTGTTGAACTGCTTGCGGTCGGTTCTCCACATTTTGGATGCGTCAACATTAGCTCCAGATTCATCGTTAGGCTCAGCAAGCATTGACATGACCGAGATGAGAATCTTTTCTACTGATTGGATCGGGCTCCATCTCTCGTTGGCACTCTCGTACATGTTGGGATCGTCACCGGGGGCGTGGAGAATGGAGATGCAAACGGTTCCGTCTTGGTAGACGTTTGGATGGTAGATGGGACTGGTAAACTTCATGACTGGAGGCGACAGAGGGTAGTCTGACGGAAACTTGAGGGTTGCTGCAAAGATGCCTCCTTCGTATGGGGTGCCGTGAGGGCCCTGAATCAGGCACTGCCATTCAAAAAAGTTGTCCTCGTCCACGGGACCAGCAGAAATTCCATCCGGTGGGTCGTTGATGAGCTGCTTATATTCAGCCATAAGGCGCCTGGCGGCGGTGCTCTTCTGGGCCATTTTTTTTTGTATCGTATTTGTTAGTGAAGATGGCAGATTAGGCAAATACTAGAGGTAATGGCAAAGATGGACACGCGAGCAAACCCGCCGCTGGGTTTGCGGCTTGTTGCGGCTCGAGGGCCGTGTGAACCTATAGTTTGAAGTGCTAATGGCAGATATGGAGAGGCACTTCAGAGAGCACTCTAGAGGCAATCTAGCACCAACGTCATCAAAACAGAGCTGAATATACCATAATAGGACTATGCATAGACACTGGCTTTCTAATGTAAGTTAGCAAGTACATTGGACCTGAAATATGGAGGATCAGTTCATTTCAACCGCTTATGGAAAACGCATGCTAAGAGGGATCCACATTTAATACGGTTCAACGGTCAAAGTGGGGACGGATCTAACGGTTTGTAAAATCTAGGCCTATAATGTAACATTCAACCGGATGAATTTACTATTAGCCGATGCAGGTGCAGGTTGGTTGGTGAGGAGATGATGTCAGAGTAGGTGCGCCGAGTGAAGTAGGGTTGGAGTCAATACGAAATACCCCAAACTTATTTTTTGTATGCGCCGAGGTACAAAGGTTGTGATAGAAATGGTGCGATATTCGCAGACACAGCTACCACCAAGAAAGCATTATCACCCCATTTGCGCGCGCTGATGGTCCTACAAATACATAATGCGTCAGGCAAAGTGAGCGTTTTGCCAGCACAATGACGACAGCTTGTTTGAGCATATCAGATGTCAGAAGAATGAGCTCCTCTCCCGGATACCTGCCAAGCGGGGAAGCGTAGATTATCGACCTGATAACTTTTCCATCAAGAGCCCTGTGGGTTAATCCGAGATTCCGCGCCCACCAACAAGGTTGGTGCCATTTTTTCCCAGAACAATTCCTGCCATGTCCTGATCAACAACACTAACTGTCAATTTACTGCACAGGCCATGCACTGCTGGTCACACAATCCACGGTTCCGGTGCATTGCAAACAGAAAAAATACCTCAGCGAATATCAACGGTCGTGCAAACTTTCGCGCACTTCTGTTAGCCACCTGCATTTCCAAATCAATCATTGGAGTGCGTCAGTAAACCACTACGAGCGTTGTATGAAACTCCCCCCTGCTCCTACCCCTGGTCCCCACCACCCACGCGGCGTTATGAGGGTCCCTGAGGAAAAACAACGCCGTGCAGCCGTGCATCAGTGCAGCCGTTATGCATAATACATAATAAACGTCCGGAGCCGTTGGAGATTACACTGGGTGGGTCCAAGACATGGGGTCCAGGTCTAAGACATGCAGCATGCTCTCTCGAAACACCGCCACAATCTGGTCGGTATCGTACAACGTGCCTGGTTGGAGCATAGAGAGCCCATGCAGCGGCTGTGAAATCTGTGACGAGATCCAACCATCCGACAGTGAGATGATGAACCAAGGGCCCACCGGGTTTAACCTGACGGAACTCTCGATGCACCGTCCTTGGCAACGTCCCGAGGCCGATCCCAGAAGCCGGCCAAGCCCGCACTGATCCCCGTTTGGTTAGTGCTGACGCATCGTAGGTTGGTGGGCACTATTGCCGGAACCCCCGCCAGCGGTCGCCGCGGATATCGGGGCCGTGTGCGTGTGGTGCGGTGACCAAACAACCACGTGACATTCCATGCGGCGTCCCCATTTTTTTCTCCTCCCAACCCTCTGGAGGGCAGCCAGGAGGAGCCGAGGAAGACGAACAAGACGCAGGCATCATGATCATTTATGAGGGCGAAAAGTACGCCTGTATGAACTGTATACGAGGCCACCGGTCGTCCTCTTGCGACCATAGAGATAGACCGCTGTTCCTGGTCCGCAAGCGAGGGCGGCCCACGTCTGCTTCTAAGACCGACACCAAGAGGGTTGCCATAATCGCACGAGATAATAAACGGCCTTGCTGCAGAGTAGATAAAAAAGGTCGGAAGGATGTTATTACTTTGGATGCAGCGCGCAAGGAGCTAGTAGACACTACAGACGACAAGATTACCAACCCTCGGTTACGAGTTAAGCGAAAAGGCGAGGCTACCTATGTACCAGTGGGCAATGGGTTGTATCGACGAGTAGACGAGGGTTGTTGTGCAACAGAAGAAGCTGGCACTTCAATAGACGACCCAGACAATGATTCAGGAAAATGTTGCAATGGGAATGGTGAATGCGATAACAGCAGCGAATCCCCCAAAGCAATCTTCGTTCCACACCAACAGTATATGCCGACGACGACGACTACTAACCCAATGGAACCAGTGACAACTGGTCCAGCAACAACCTCTGATGATGCATACAATCAAATCGCTAACCCACTGGCCGCTCCAATTGGTTCAGTTCTAGTTGACCCAATTAACTCGGCAGGATCAATGCCTTATAGCTCAGACCATGGCAATGGTACCAGCAACGGTACCGGCAATGGTACTGCCAATGATGACATTAATGACATTAATGACATTACTAACGGTGATGGTACTTACACCCCAAGTGAACAGCAACCTTTCGATCCTGTAAACCCTTATGCACCCATTCTTATTGCCCCAATGTCCATGGAGGGCCATGAGGTATCTGAATTGGCTCTGGGACCCGAGTGGCAGCTGGATGGCTCCGATGCCATGTTTGGTAAAGATATTTTGTATACCGCTACATGCGCCCTAGGGATGTGTGAATGCGGAGACGATTGTGCGTGTGAGGGGTGTCTAGAACACGACAAGGGCCGGTTCTCAAAGAATACGACCAGTCAGAGTCAGGGTCCAGAGCTGGACCAACACACAAACTACCAAAATGGTCACCATGCACCAGCAAGTTAGAGATTTGCAGGGCCAATGAACAATCAGGCAGTAACTACAGCTCTCTACAGAAAGTTGCGACAGCAAGCAACCTGTAAACACAGATAACGGCGAGAGGCACCCCCTCCAGCACAGAGGGTGCCTGAGCTGGGACCCGTTATCAGCATATGATTCTGATAATTCGGCACCCTGCAATCAATCGAGCTAAGCGATCAAAGGTGCAGTTTGAATGCCGGAATGGTCACTGGGGGAACTGATGAATAAATTATCTATACAAGTTGCTATTCATGCCATGCCATGCCATGCTGGACAGGGGATAGTGCCGACAAAAGCCATAGTTTCTCCCACATGGTTTGGCTAACCAATGTCAGCTCCCCGCACGGAGATGGATGCTCTCAGACCCTCTTACCCGGCCTTGGCCCAAACAGGAAATTGTAACTGAGGATCTTGATCGTCGTTCACCCAGAAACGGTAACTGAGGATCCTGATCGGCCCTTCCTAATTTGGGTAAAGACAGCGGTGCTAATATACCCTTGAGGTTTGCGCTGTATCAATCGGCGCTGCGATGACTGCAGGACGGTAGACCGGGTCAACGTACATCAAGATATTATCCCACCTTAGACCTGTAGGCCCTCAATGTAACGATTTCATGCTCCCCCGCTCACACTAAGGGGGTTAGACACCACGGTCGTATATCTGACACAGTCTTAGACGCACCCGGTGACACTTATTTTATTCCCATTATATTCCGGACCTCACGAGATCCCAGTGATTTGGACGGTTATTTGTCAAAGAAATTTTTTTTTTTTTAATTTTCCATAGCAATATTCCATCCAGGTACAGCAATTTAGAACGTTGGGCCTTACGCCTCGAAGAGGGGCCACTCTTTTTTTTTTCAGGGCTGCTATCAGAATACCGAAAAATAAAATAAAATAAATTCGCGACTTGCTTTTTATGACCTGACTATTTATTTTTCTGGGTTGTTACTTTTTTTATTTAATGCTAAATTGTGCTTGCTTTTTAAGCTGATAAAAAAAACCAGAATTGCGCGCACTCATGCACCCATAGAATCCTGTAGTAATAGCATCCTATCCAAGAACCCGAGCCGGAACTCTTCCATATCACACCACAAGCCGACTAGGTTTCACCGTTGCCTTAGAAAGTGCTACCTGCTGTAGTTTCAGATGTGCGTAAACTGGCCCTGCTCTTTCGCCATATCCATGTCATGGAGTGGCGCCATCTCCGCTCGCGAAACAAAAAAGAAACTACCCAGACACCCAACAAAAGAAACGTTAGATATGGCCTGGTGAGGGGTTACTTTTTTTCCAGTTATGCAACGCTCTCCGAACGTATTTCCCGGGTGCGGTCACCTTGCCGCCTATATAACCAACTGGGCTGCTGCCTCATAGAGCCAGCTTTTTATTCTCACTGTTGTCAATCCTTTCATACTATTTACCAACCATTACTTGTGTCAGTTAATTGTTGACAAAAACCTCTTGTGTCAACCTTATCTTAATAGACACACAGACATACCTACCTCAACCTTTTTCCGCACCATCCTAATTTGTGATACTATTATCTGAGGCAACCCCAGCTGGCTAGATACCTGGTCACTGCCTTTTGACGACAAACAAAAAACTGGACATAAACTCAGGCTACCTGTTTGCCTGAACTATTCTACTAACCTATTTTTACTTGCTACTAACATTCCCCTTTCCCCCACCAAAATGTTCGCTCCTCAGTACTCTGACCACCACTACTTCTCCGAGGAATGGGACCCCTGGCTCAGCCAGGTTAATATGACAAATTCTCATACCACGGCCATGATTGCGCCTCAATACGTTGAGTTTTGTGACCCTCGAGCGCTGGCCATTGAATCCTCTGCCTCATCTAATGCTTCTACATCGTCTTCGTCGCCAGCGTGTGACTCTCCGGCTCTCAATCATCCTCAGCCAAGATACTACATTGCTCCCGAAGACATGTACGCCTCAACTGCCTACTCCTACGGAGCTCAATTGACTGGCACGCTTCCGTCGCCAACTCCCACCCCTCCTGTGGGCGGAGCACTCAAGGCTAACTCCATCATGGTCGACACCGGTTCATTTGAAACTGAAGTCGACAACTTACATACTCCCATCAGTCCTAACAATCTGACCCTGGACTTTGTTTACCCTCCCTCATCAGCACCTCATCCATCCACCTCCCCATCTAGCAAGGTCGCCGAATCGCCCCGTGCCAGCGAGCTGGACGTTCCATCTGCCGGAGATCTTGCCGCAGCGGGGACTGAAGCTGCCAGCACCCGTTCCACCGAATTGGACGATGGGATCGAGGACCTAGATCCTGCAGCTGCACCATCAGCAGCAGTGGCAGGGGATGAACCACCTTCGGAGGTTGCAAGTGCATCGACAGATCGGGATGAACTCCACAATCATGACTCGCCAAAGGTTAGTCGCCGACGACGGGCAAAAGCTCCAAAGTCGCCCTCGCGACGGGGACGCAAGGCTTCATGTGACGATTCGTCAAAATCGTTTGTGTGTGACCACTGTTCTCGCCGGTTCCGGCGACAAGAACACCTGAAGCGACACTTCAGATCCCTGCATACCAGAGAAAAGCCATTTGAGTGCGAGGAATGCGGAAAGCGTTTCTCACGGTCGGACAATTTGGCACAGCACGCTCGAACTCACAATCGGGACAACTAAAAACGGAAGCAGAAATAATACAAAAAAACAAAAAAAAAGCAAACCAAAAGTTTAAAACTATATGTGCGCCTGATTCTTCTACGACTAACTTATTGGCATTTGTATCATATTGTACTGTAATATCACCCTTGTGTAGAGTGACAAGTTGCTAATTATTTTTATTTTATTTTTTGTGCTATATTTTATTTGATTCTTTCTTGATTCTATCTTGTTCTATCTTGTTCTATCTTCTACGTAGTTGATTTTTTTTCTGCAACTAGGTTTAGCTTCTATCTGCAAGAAATCGCATCGGGGTATAGGCTCAACCCCACGTATACAGGGATCAACCCATGTTCTTGCCTATAGCCGGGATTTGATAATCAGGTATGTTTGTAACAGACACATCGATCGGGATACCACACGCATCTGTGTTACCCTTACGACCGGTCTAGGCAGTGCTCCTACAACCTCGGGTCTCAGCCAATCGAGTAGGTTACGATTGCCGGTTTGCGTGCCGTTGCGTACCGTTGCGTAGCCCGATCTCACTTTTTCTCACTGGTCCCGCCGCATCTAAGCCGCCGCGCCGCATCTGGGATTCTAGATCCAGATCTGCTCACGAGCTAATTATAGGCCCTATATCTCCGGACATGGAATAATCCCGGCCTCGCACAACCATGTCTGGTCGGGATTCGCAACCGCCAGGCAGTGCTGGCAGGGCTGGGATAATCGGCCATGTGTTAAGCTGGTATGATTATTGGCAACGCTAGCGATCGATTAGGATCGCGGTGGGTTCGCGGTGGGTTCACTGTGAATGCATTGTGGGTTGTGGGTTCACTGTGGGTTCACTGTGGGTTTATTGTGGGTTCATTGTGGGCTTTTTTCCGCCGACAAGCCCGGGGAAATTACCAGGTCCAGCACAATGGATAATGGTGGTTCCAGACATGGGGCTGTGGAGGCCACCATAAATGCACCATTGACGCCGGAGCCAGTCTCGGCCGTTCCACGGGCTCTTGGCTGGTGATCGTATTGTGCGGTTTGGGCACTTTGCTCAAAAAAGCTTGATAAATGAACGTGTCTCAGATAGGAGGGTGCGGCGTGGTGGTAGATAAAGGCACGGCTGTATATAAGTGTCAGGTGATACAGCCTCACGTGGCATGACGCATCTTGACCCATGACTAACCACTTGTGTGCGTGCCCATTACTCACTGGCACCCAATTATCGCACCAACCCGGGCAACTAGCGTAATAATATTGGACCCATTTCCGGTCTCGCGTATTCATCTTTGTCCCAAACTCTCTACTCCTAGTTGCCCAGTGCTAGCGGCCTACACTGTCAACCGCTGCCACTGTTGCAACCATACCTTTGCTTGGTCACCTACCGGCCTTGATATTGCCATCCTGTGACCCTCTCGTTTTCCCCGTTGCCAGGGAACCAGCGGATTTATCTGATAACGGGACCGATAATAAACACCTCTCTCTGTTACAACCCCCTTCCCTCTTCTACACACAACCCAGGCCCCTTTGGTGGTACGTGACGCGATCTATTTACTTGTTCGTCGCCACAATCAGATCAACTGGTCAGGCCTGGAGCGCACACTACCCCAGTGTTAGTGGCCCTTTCTCAGGATCTCCCAGGCTTGTTCTATAGCATTCAGTGTACCACAGCACTCAAATAGCTGCAGTCACAAACAATGGACCTAAAGATTGGGGCAGAGATTGGACGAGGGTCCTTCGCCACTGTATACAAGGGCGAATACCGGGGCTCTGCGGTGGCCGTAAAGTCCGTGCTGAGGGCAAAGCTTAACAAGAAGCTGCTGGAGAACCTGGAGAGCGAGATCTCCATTCTCAAGGACATGAATAAGCACCCTCACATTGTGGCGTTACTGGACTACCAGCAGACAAAGTCCCACTTCCACCTCATTATGGAGTACTGCTCCCTAGGCGACCTTAGCTACTTTATCCATAAGCGCAAGGACATCTCAAATTGCCTGCCTCTAGTGGCGTCTCTGTTCCAGCGGTACCCATCTCCTCACTCGGGACTACACGAAGAATTGGCTCGACATTTTTTGCAACAATTAAGCTCCGCATTAGCTTTTTTGCGGTCAAAGAACCTTGTTCACCGCGACATTAAGCCCCAGAACCTGCTACTGTGCCCTCCGGCAAAGTCAAAGGATCAGGCCCTGGAATACGGCTACACAGCTGGTCTGTGGGAGCTGCCAGTGCTCAAGTTGGCCGACTTTGGGTTTGCTCGAATTCTCCCTTCCACCTCGCTGGCCGAAACTCTATGTGGCTCCCCGTTGTACATGGCTCCGGAGATTCTGCGCTACGAAAAGTATGGTGCAAAGGCTGACCTGTGGTCAGTAGGGGCGGTACTGTATGAGATGATTGTGGGCAAGCCCCCTTTCAAGGCTGCCAACCATGTCGAACTACTGTCTCGCATTGAAAAGACAAATGATCACGTAACTTTTCCTGAAATTGTCGTCGCCCATACCTCGGCTGATATCCGACAGTTGGTCAAGGGTCTGCTGAAAAAGTCCCCCACCCAGCGAATTTCTTACGCCGAGTTCTTTGATAGTCCGGTAGTTCGCAATTCGGTGTCTGATAACAACAATGATACCCCCTTGGACCGGTCCAAATTGGACGACAAGCTCTTTATATCCGAGTACGTGCGGTTCCCTGATAATAGTGGTACCAATTCTGTGTCTCCGCATACTTCAACTGTGCATGACAGGAATAGGTCTACAGTAACTACCACCGTTCCTTCGCCTCCTGATAGCAACTCTGAGTCTTCTGGCCATGATAGCCACACACGCCAAACTACAACCTATCAGTCTGGCGGCTCTGGCGGTTCTGGTGGTTCTGGTGGTTCCACGAGACGTCTAAACCAGGAAGATGACTATGTAGTGGTTGAGAAGCGCACGGTTCAAGTTAATGCTCTCGCAGACGAGTTTGCTCACAGTCCTACAAACGCAATGACCAGACGTCGAACGTCATCCCCCAGTCGCCGCAATTCCGTGGCCTATGGGTCTTCTCCAACCTCTGCGTTGGCCAAGGCTCTCAACATGGCTTCTGCTCGTCTTTTCAAAGTGAGGTTAGACCCCTTTGGCGGGGGCATTCGAAACCCTCTCCCGTCTCCTGCTCCGCAACAGTCCCTGATTCCAGCAGGAATTGATGCTGACGAGAAGAAGCTCATCAAGGAACTGGACCTGCTAGCAACAAAGGCAAAGGTAATCAATCTTTTCGCCGAGGTCAAGTTTTCGCAGTTGCTACCCGACGACGATAACATTGACTTGTCCCCCGATACATTTTTGCTGGTGTCGGAGGAAGCTTTAGTGCTCTACCTCAAGGTTCTATCGCTGTACGCAAAGGCCATGGACCGTGCTGCACAGTGGTGGTCTGCCAACGAAGAACGAGGTGCGTGTCCGCGTCTCAATGACACGGTCCAATGGATCCGAGACCGGTTCAACGAGTGTTTGGAAAAGGCAGAGTACTGTCAATCGCTAAACGAACGATACGCTTCCTCGCGACAATTACAGTCCGCCTCCTCTTCTTCCTCTTCTCCAATCAGCGCCGAAAAGCTCATCTTTGACCGTGCTCTGGAAATGAGCCGAGCGGCCGCAGTGTGCGAATTGGACGAAAAGGACCTAGAAGGCTGTGAAGTATCGTATGGAACTGCAGTATGGATGCTAAAGGCGCTGCTCGAATCTCCCGTCGACGACTCTGATCCTTTGGATACGGAAGATCGCAAACTGGTGGAAAAGTTTATCACTTCCATTGGCGACCGACTCAACGGACTTCGACAAAAGATTGAAAAGACAAAGGAATCGGCATAATCCCCTTTCTTGCATATTACTGATATTTATTTATTAATACCTATAGCATTATATATTTATACATGGTCACCTCTCTTTCTCTTGATCACACGCGGTCCCTAGGGTCCCTAGGGTCTTATTTAATGTTTAGTCCCTTTGGACTATGTCTGGTAAAGTGATCCACGACATACCGGTAATGTGGTGATCAATCATGGCTCGCAAGA